>CATIWJ010113482.1:0-18561 GCA_949640765.1 Croton laevigatus
AAAAATTAAAATCTTCTTGTATAAAAACTAAGAGAATATGTAGAATACAAGAACTCAATATTAGGTGAAGATTTTATTGAACTCTATACAAAAACTGCTTCAATATTTTAATTAATTAAGAATATAATCTTGCATGTACAATAGACTATCAAAGATTCTATTGTCAATTCCTAGAATAGTTACCTTTAACCTTGCTGCTAAACATCCTTGCAACAGCTGCTAGGCTCTCCTCAC
Organism: Croton laevigatus; assembly: GCA_949640765.1. NCBI lineage: Eukaryota > Viridiplantae > Streptophyta > Magnoliopsida > Malpighiales > Euphorbiaceae > Croton > Croton laevigatus. The sequence continues at coordinate 235 of CATIWJ010113482.1, forward strand.
TTGTTTCTTGAACCTAACATGTCAAAAGGCTAGTTAACTGATAAATTAAAGTTATGCACAAGATATCCAATCTCGATTATCTAAAATGTAATCAATTTGTTTCTTCGCTGTCAAAATAAGTGACTACTGTAATGGTTGAACTTCCACATTTGACCATTCCTCCATTTGAGTTCAAGTATTTCGCATATATCGATAGCATGAAAGATGTGGATGTTACATACTGGATGCCCATTACCTTAATTGCTGTCTGAAGCAATTTAGAGGAATAAGAAGGGTCAGAATCTTTGAAAACAATAGAAGCAGTAACTAATGCAGCAGCTGTTTCAGCAGCTACATCAGAACATGGAAAGGTTGGCTAGTTGGGGATGCAATTGCAAATAGGTGAACAGGCATAAACAAAAAAAAAAAGAAGCAAAGGAACAGCACAAATACTAGATTTAATATATCAACAAGTCCACTTACAAGCTTCAAGCTTTTCTATGGGGTGTTGCAGATGTTGTTGAAGTGCTGAAAGTGCTGGCCTTGACATCTTTTATAGTTCTCTGGGTGCTGCAGGAGGTTGAGGTCATGGTGCATTTCTAGAAGGTTACAGCTGATAGTGATGGTGCAGCTCCTAAGAGTGAAGTGTTTGATACATGTCCTGCAATTATGCCTCTACCTAAAGAAATTCACACACTCAAAATAACAGATAATACAAATTCCGATCATAAAAAATAACAATGAGATAAAAACTAGTACTCAAATCTTAACAAAAGATTAAGCTTGCTTCTCTGGGAAAAAAATAAATTCTCATTTTGGGAAAAAAATCACCTAAGGCAATAATATACATAAAAGCAACATAAGCTCACTATGAAAGCTTTTCCCCATTTGACTAACTGACCACTTGCGTAGCAACTAGAAAGGTTAAAGAATATTTATCGTTGCTAAACCTGACAAGAATATTATAGGTATATATTACAAAAATTAATAGCAATACGAGTGAAGTGTTTGAGTAACATAAGAGTGAAGTGTATAGCAATATTATAGGTATATATCACAATAATTAATAGCAATATAAGCTCATTACTAAGGCATTTGCCCATTTGACTAACTGACCACTTGCGTAGCAACTAGAAAGGTTGAAGAATATTCATAATTGCTAAACCTGACAATAATATTATAGGTATATATTACAATATTTATCATTGCTAAACCTGACAAGAATATTATGGATATATATTATAGGTAAATATTACAAGAATATTATAGGCATATGTTAAGTGGGTTTGCTCAATTTCTCCATAAAATTAACAATGTACAAAGGAATAATAAAAAAGACTGAACCTTTATGATGGGAGCTGAAGCAGAAGGGGAAGATTCTCTGTAGCCATCTCTCTTTGGTGGGAAGTTCCCATAAGCAATCAGACCTACAGAGATGCCTCCAGATATGAGTGCAATTACCCAATGCGTAGAAATCAAATACCTGCAAAAACATGATTTTGAAGCATTAAAACCAGCAGAAATTTTGGAATTTCCATGTTTCAACTGAACTTCAAACAGTTTCTGTTTATAGTTTGAATATTTCATATTTAGCTGCAAAAGTTCTTATTTGTTTTCAGAAGGGTGTGAAAGAAAGGTGTCAATTTAACTTATTTTATCAAAACCCAAATACATTGACTAATTAGTAATCGCCAATAATAATCCATTATCCATGTTTCTTAAAACCTAAAAAAAGAACAACTTGAAGGCAATTGGCTACTTTCATATACAATAATTAATAGCAATTATCACTACAAGAAAATGAAAATGAAAGCCAAACCTGACAAGTGGGCAGGGGACAAATTTCCAAATAAACTTATTCTTAAAATGAATTTATGAGTAAAGGTGCTAAGGAAACACCTGCAAGAAAGATAAAAGGTATTGCTTGCATTGATTGTCTAAATCCAAAATCCAAATGAAAAATTAAGAATCAAATCACTTATTCTTCAATCCTAGACCAAAATAACAAATTAAATATCAAAACCCCAATTCACTTCAACTAAGAGCTGCACAATGGTGCAAATTGAACCATCATTCTTCAAAGATGCAAATAGAAGATAAATAACATACTGCTTTTGGGTTCTTCGATGCTACACACGATGTTTGGTTGTTTGACAAAGCCCAAAGTTTGACCTGCACAATATGAGAGCAGTATTATGATTATTCGAAGAATCAAAATACTGCCAGCTATGAGTACGCCAATTAGAAAAGAAAAAAGAATAATGAAGTACCATTTTATCTGTAGATCCGTTGCAAGAAGCTGTAACATAATGAAGGCAGACAGTTAGTATTCAAAAATCCCCAACAAAAATTGAGATTCAAAAGGAAGGAGAATTACATTAGGCACCAAAGTTTATAGGAGACAGAGCAAACAACTTTGTCATGCACATGGAGAGTAAAACTTGGCTTTAAATCTGAATCTGAATTAGATTTCACAGTCCGGATATCAAAACCTTGGACTGTACCATCTTCCAGACTCACCTAACAAAACAGTACAGTTCACATTAGTTTATTTCATTGCAAAACCAAACAAATAGAAAGTTCGTGCTTGCTTTATTCAAGAAAGGATGAAGCACACACCACAAATGAGAGATTATTATGGGGATCCCAATTCAAGCTTTCAACATCAGCTGCAACAGAGCACTTAAAACCAGGGTGTGTAGGTTTTCTTCCATCCTTCTGCAATTCATAACCATTCAAATTTAGTTGAGGCCCAGAAAAACAACAACAATAGCAACAACAATAAGATGTGAGACTTCAAACAAAACAGATTAGAATGCCCAAAATTAGCATCTCCATTTTCTATGCCTCCATCTTTAATTAAAGATGGATTTGTAGATGATAAACCCAAAAAAGATCAATAAACACTCAGCTCTAATGGAAATCAACTATATGAAAAGGCCCAACAAAAATTACGCCCAAAAGAAAATAGAAAACGATTCTTCTACAACACTCAACACCATTAATCAATAGTAGAATTTTATTAAACCCTAAAGAAACAATAAAATTAGAGTGTCAAAAATCAATCGAAATTATAAGAAAATAATACCATGATTGTGTGAATTCCTTTCACTTCATCTACCACCTTCACCTCTAAGGTTGCTGCCGTAACCACCTTCACATCCACCACTGTTGCCGTTGCCACCAACAGAGAAGCAAAATTATTGTCTTGGCTATACAAATTAGAGATGATATAGCTCTTGCTAGGGTTTTCTTGTCTTCTAGCAGATGGTGCTATAAACAGAATTCGAGAAGGAGAAGACATAAGTAATAGAAGCATTGCTAGGGTTTTCTTGTCTTCTAGCAGATGGTGCGATAAACAGAATTTGAGAAGGAGAAGACATAAGTAATAGAAGCAGAATTAATCAAGATGAGAATTTGGGGATAGAGAAGAAAGCTCCCTTAAAACTCTAATTATGGAGAGGAGTAAGTGAATTTTGTAAAGACCTGTGAAAAAGAAGAGGGATTGGGAAAAATAGAAGGAGAGAAGCGAGGGAAACGAAATAAAAATGCCAAAAGAAAATTTTAGTTTCATTGGAGTTCCCCGCCCATCCGCTTAATTTTATTTTTGTCATAATATATGCCTATTTAATGACAAAATTAAATTAGTCACTGAAAAACAAAATAATAATCAATAATTGTAACAAAATTTATTAGTGAGAAATTTCTTTTGTCATAATAAGTGACTCGGGTTAGCGCAAAAATTTGGCGCAAAACCTTTAGTGACGATTATAATGTCAAAATAATATTTTGTCACCACATGTATTAATTTATTTATTATAGTGACGAATTAGTGTGAAGAAAAATTTGTTTATCACTATTTGGATCACTTTTTATACTTTAGTGACTAAATTTTATTTTTGTCACAAAATGTACATTTGTAGTGACAACATTATATTTGTCATTCGAAATTTTGTCACAATATCTAAGATTTGTTGTAGTGTCTTTAGTCACCTTTATTTTTGCTAATTCATTTTATTGATTCTCTAGTGATACTGACTAAAACAGAGAGATGATAACACTTATCTTCCTACCTGGGCATGGCCATACACTACTCAGTCTCACTAATCAATTGGCCGGTGATATGTAACGCCCACGCGCGAGACAATACTAGTACCCACGTAATCCTGGGGGTAATTAGGCCGAACCCTAATAAGGTTCTATTAGGGAATCATCAATGAGACTGTAAATAAGTAAATGAGTGGAAGTAAATAATAAATAAGTGTCTGGGAATAGTGACCATCGCATTCGGAGGCGAAGATAGGCCAACGGAGCATAAAGAGGCCCAACGGGCGACGAAGAGACTGATAAGGACCTAAATATAATTTCACAAAAAGTTATAGAGGGTCTTGGTAGTGACCCTTACGGACGTCAGAAATGAAATATCAGGATTTAGCTGGTCGCAATGACGCGTAATGGAATTTTCTGAAAACGCGTGTATAAAAAAAATATACCGAGATTTCTTTAAAGGGCATTTTGGTCATTTATTAAAGGAAAGGTAATTTGGTCATTAGCTAAATAATTTTTAAAGGTTACTTTTGGTGTGTAAGGAGAGTGAGGTGTCAAATTAAATGTTGGCCAACCATTTTGCCAACAAAGAAACATTAACCAATCAAAATTAGAAAAATAATTAATTAAAAGTACCACCAAATTAACAACATATTTAAGGGCTAAATGATACACCAAATGAGCAAAAAACTTGCTCATTTTCATGGTGAACCACGTCAACAAGAAGGGAGAAGAGAAGGTAAAGTTCCAAGGTAAATCCTTAAGCTTAAATTGAATCTTTTTATGTTTTTAAGCTAGAAAATTAACCCCAAGCTTTTCTACCCTTCATCTAAGCATAAATCCCATCATCTTCATGGTTCATATGAACCCTAGAAATGGAGGAAAAAGGGAAAATAAATATGGAAGCTTAAGGTTGAAGATGATGATACATAAGTATGCTTAGTAGTGATTTTTGCTAGAAATCACTACTAATTCTTTGAGTGAAGCAAGAAATTATGTGATTATTATTAAGTGTGCAACTTAAGGTTTTTAGTATTAATGAATATGGGCTGAATTTGTAGGAAAGGAAGAAGGGAAAGGTGAATAAGCTAGCTAGAAGCACAAAGAAGTTGAAAAATAAGGTTGGGTACCTTACTTGGACTTGCAAATTGTTCTTAACCTTTCTTTTGCATCCTAGCTGTGATTTATATACATGAACATGGTGTGTTTTATGAGAACTTTCATGCAAAAATACATTTTAATACATGTAGCGATAGGATTGAATTTAAATTGCCGAAACCAATAAAGTTGCTAGCAGGTCCCCTGCAGGTCAGCTTACTTCCAGGATTTTTAATAAAATCAAGAAAAATGTTTTCTAGCTGAATTTTGGATATGTTGTACCTTGACTAGTTTACATGAAAAATATTTTCAAGTATGTTTAACAAAAGATTGGAGGTGATTAAAAGTGATTTTCGGACTGTAGTAGGCTGTAGTCTGTACCTGAAACAGCCTAAGTTTAGGGCTGGTTTCGGTACCGAGTTCAGCCCTGCTCGGTCCGAAATTTTTACAGAACATTGTTCACATATCAAGCAATCTTTAGTAAAAATTTTGAAATATTTAGACATGTAATTTATTTTATACGATTTTTCAAAGATGAGCTTCGAACACAGGAAATTCTACACATAAGTGACTAAATATGTAAGCAATGTTTATTGTAACGAATAATTGCGTAATGAAAGCTTTGCCCGGTTTAGAGTCGAACTAGGAGATAAGGATATAACATGTCGTAAATCATTGTAAAGTGGCCCGCGACTCATTGTTCATTGTTATTGTTATGGAATGGTGCCAATATTCATTGTTATCGTCGAGATACGAACCTCGTACTCGGCTATCACTGTGATCCAGTGTGAAAACCTATTCAGTGGTTCAGTGCTTCGGTACTGTAATTATTGGATATGTGGCCATCATTGGAATTCATTGTTCATTGTTTCCTTATTCCAACGTTCCGCTTTTAACTGGTAGAGAAAATTAAACAAAACCGCATCATTGTTAAGTAAATTTATTTTTCTGTAATATTGTTTTTACTTAAGATTTATGCGTATATGTTCAACGCATACTTACTATCTTTGACTTGAATTGTATTTGCCCTTTTTAAAATGCTTTACTATTTATTTTAATTTTACAAGTAAGGTACCCACTGGGCGTTATTGCTCAGCGAGTTATTTGTGTAACTTGCAAGTTAATTAAAGTAGCAGTTTAACAACCCACATCAATCCTCCGGTAGACCAAAGCAGCATATAAGGTTATTTTACTTTTATCAAAAGACATTAGTAGTGGCATGTATATAACCACTTGTAGAACTCCTAGATAAATGTTAGTGTAACATATATGCTGATAACTTTTGAGAATGTTGTTTGAGCTAAGTTCCTGCTTTAAGCTATAGAAGTGTTTGTTTTTATTTGATTTGAGGAGTGAGAGTATAAGGACGATTGCCAAAGTGTTTGTGAGTTATTTTCCTTGCACGATCCTAGTGAATAGTGTTCACTCAAATTTATACTGACCAAAAGCGACCCGCAAGTATACGAGACAATTGTAGTATTTTGGTGGCAACCAAGGTCGTATTCACTCAAGGAAGGCTAAACTAATTATTCATTTTCCAAAAGAGCAAATAAAAAGAAAGAAAGTAAATAAAACAGTGATTGATAATTTGATTAAAACTAAAGCAAGTTTGATTTAAAAGAAATAGTTTAAGTGCAGAAAATGTGAGGTAGGAAGTAGAAAAAACAATTAACCAAGAAATGCAATAAACTCGACGCAAAGAGTAAGAATTGTCTAGGGAAAACAATCCATAAATTAATCCTCTATGAAAGTAAATATACCAAATTAATTATTTTAAAGAACTCAGTTTCCGAAAATTCAACGATAAACAGAACTCTATTAGCTTTCGCATTCATAAAATCCCATTCATCAAAACCAAATTCCACTTAAAACTTATATCTCTAATTCACTTTAAGTCTTAAATGGATGTGATCGGGTAATGAAATCAACTTTCGTTATTCATTCAAAACCTGTGTCGAACAAACGGTGACTAACCTTTCATTCTTAAGCAAATAACCAATCCAATTAAGAAAATTAAAATAATCAATTAGAACCAAAAAAAAGCAAGACCTCATATCATAATTAATGAATCGCTACACCGTAGACTGAAATTAATTTAACTCATAACCAATATTTTAACAACTTCATCAAATCCAAGCAAAAAGCATAAAAGAAACGAAAATATCATTACTTCAAGAAAATCAATTCACAATATGATTCTCAATTTCAATATCAATCCAACAATAAAATCTAAATTAATCAGCCACAATCATAATTTCAAATAAATCAATAGACAGAATTCAGCTCATCAACATTAATCCAAATCCCAACACAATCAATGAACAAAAACAGGTAAGAAAATAAAAATAATAACCAGATTTAGATGCCAGACGTGAAGATCCAGCCTTCATTTCCAGATGGGCCGGCGACCAGATCCGCCCTGTGCCCAGCTCCTTTCCGATCGCCGTTCAGCCCCTTCTCAGGTCGCCTTTCCAGCCGCCTCCAATTCAGATCGTGGTTGCCGTCGCTTCGTTTGAAATCGCCGTCAAAGAACCCAAAAGAAGAACCAAAAAATCACGTCCTCCCTCTTCCTCGTCTTTCTCGCGTCCGGAGCCCAAGAAGAAGATCTCCCCGTCGCCGGTCGAGACAACCGCCCAGGACCCAGCCGCTGCACCTTCGTTCACCCCCTTCCGCTCGTGATCCCTGTTCTGGTTCTCAAAAATGCCGCACCACCTCTCTTGTGTACAGCTCCCCTATTTTTCTCCATTTTCAGCTCTTTTCTATTCATTTTTCCCTAAGGCAAAACGCAAACATTGGTTGTGTTCTGGTAAATAACCAAAACAAGCCCTCAACTACTTCCATTTTCGTACTAAACCCAGAACTCTTTACAAATTTTTCAATTAAGCCCCTAGTTTCCTTCAATGTCCATTCATTTGTTCACTTGCTTGTTCCTTTTTACAATATTAACTCGAATTTGACCTATTAAATGAAAATTAATAAGATAAGTGTTAAAAATATAAATTAATCACATTTAAAGCTGAAATTAAACAATAATAGCACAAAAACATAAATAAATTTGACACTTATCAAATAATCACAAGGACTGCTCGATCAATCACTGTTATTATTCACGGACTGTCCGTTCCTAGGCGGAACTCTGGTGAATTTTTTGTAAAAATAAGGTTAAAATTTGGTTAAGTATTTAATAAAACTCAATTGTGAAGCATATGTTCACCTAACAAATTAACACATGATATGATACCATGGCTCCAATACCAGGACGTAGCACTCCTTCGGGGTCTCCAACGAGGCCTAAATGGGGTGTTACATGATATCTTTTCTCTCAGAGAGAGAGTAGCAATCCCTTCACTTTACTCATGTTTCTAAGCGTAATTCTTGGCATGCCCAATCATATCCATATTTATCACCATTTTATGGGTACGTTAGGCATATGTCAAAGAATACGAGAAATCACCTAAGAACCTATAGTAATTCAGGTCTAGGATTCTAGTATAGGCATTGCTTGAGAGATACTGGTGACCAACCTCACATGTAGTATTCTCATCAAATGGATCGATCTAATACACTATTCTCTAACATGTATTATGTATCTTTAATCGATATATCATATTCTATTATCCCTAAAATAAGACCATCGTATAGAGTGCATACTAGTCTTAATTTATTATCACTCCCATGATAATAATCAACTAGGGATATTTAGGATAGTATTCTTTTATTACTTTAGATTTTACTATCCAGATCACGTATCCGATAACTAAAGTAGAATCACTATTGAAGGAAATTCATCAAATAAATTTCATTGAAAATATAAAATTATGAATTAATTCTTATAAATAAATTATATATCTAGTTACAGAGCATTAGGGCTATGGCCTACACTAACAAATTGAGCCCCGACTAATGATATTCATGCGAATAAAAGTTGTAGCTATAATTATTCATGTATTATGATATGAGAAATCATTATTCAAGTGTTGTAGCTTTGGCTACTATTCAGGTATTTCCTTATCTCCAAGTTTCGCTATGTACCTTATACAACAAAAGTAAATAAAATTTCTATATAAGTAAATATGCATAAATACTCATTAAGCAAGTGTATGTAACTCACCTGTTTCGTTTCATTTTGAGAAAATGTTTTCAAATGTATTTATTTAAAGTTATTTATTTGTCATTTACATTATAATAGTTAAAGTACCTACTGGGCATTAGTTGCTCAGCGAGTTATTTTCTAACTCACTGGTTTATAAGTAGTAGATATTTCCAGCTCAAGCTCTCCATTCTGCTTAGCACTGTATAAGTATAATTTCTTTAGTTTATTTATCTAGTGGCATATATATAATATAAAGTAGTGTAATAGTTTATGAACTTTATGATTCTATAATATGTTGGTCTTATGTGATTAATATCTAGATTATATAATATGTTACTCTATTGGCTTGTAAGAGTGTTATAGAAGTTTGAACTTTTTTTGTAGCTACGGTGGAGGATATAAGGATGGTGTATATAAAAGTGTTTTTCCCTTGAGATTGAGACATGAAAAATGTTTTCAAAAATTTAAAAAATCAGTTTTGGCAACACTTGGGACCTTAAGTTACAAAGGAAACCCAAGCAAAATTTTCGCAAAATTATGTTGATAAAATGACTAAGTATAAGTACCCGTAGCTCGTATACTAGAAGGTGGCATTCCATCTTGGCTTAATTATTAGGTTGAGATGGGGTGTTACAAACGTTGTGGTATCGCACTTCTAGCAGCTCACCCTAAACATAGACAAAACTACTCGTCCTTTTACCTAACGCCAGACAACACCCTTTCTTTATTCAAACAACGTGTCTCTGGAATAAGTAAATGACTTGTCATTTGTTTTTTCTTCCTCACCTGTTTCTCTGTAGAATGGGTTATTCAATCCGTTCTTAGACCCGAGACCCAACTTCTAGTTCCAGCTACCATAATTTACGTGCCATAAATCATTCTCTTCCTGTTGACCTAATAGTTTATAGCCTTATTTTGACCCTTAGCTCACCAGAAATTAATGAAATTTTGACTCAAAGATCAAGCCGAGCCGTGGTTCTTTCTTTCAATATGATCAGATATAATATCTCCGGCCACCATCTGCTACATTTCTGGATTCTAAACTAATCACAGACTGCCAGGAGTCGATTGTTGGTCTTAGTTGCTAGTGATGACAACAAACAGTGGTGATGGGTGATGGGTTCATTTTCGGCTATTTTCCTCAAAAATAAGATTTTTGATTTATTTTTAATCTTTCTTTATTTTGTATTTCTGTTTTTCCTTTCCTCTTCTATTCTCTCTCAGTTCCATTCAGTCCCATTTCATATTTATAACCTAAATATATCGGTTTTCTCATCCTTTCTTTCTTACGTATCCAATTTTAACTTTGTCTTTCACTTACCATACTTCATCTGTCTTCTTCCCTCATTATTATTATTATTATTATTATTATTATTATTATTATTATTATTATTATTAAATAATTACCCATTCTATGTGTGTATGTGTATTGTCTAAGTTGGTCAGTTTATTTCTTTCATGTACGTAACTTCTGTTTCAATATGCTCCATCTTTCTCCTTTATTACTAATGTTATTGTTATTATTTTTATATAAATCAAAATATCTTCTTGCAAAATTTTTCCCTTGTCCTTTAAACAAATGCTAGGTCTAAATTTTACTCCTCATTTCCAATTTAATTTTATTTCACCTACATTTAATTTTTAATTTCCATTTTATACGTTAATTTGTAGTTATACTTTTTGTTTCTAATAGCATAAATAATAATCATCTTATACTTTAATTATTTATAGGACTTTATTTTACTATCTTATTTTTGACAAATTACAATCATAATCTTAATATGTATTTTATCTTTAATAGATTCTTTTCTCAAATTATCTTCTTTGTAAATTTCTTGTATCGTCATTTAATAAAATACTCGTTTTTAATCGAATTTGTCATAAGTTCCTTTTAGCTTTTTATTTTACTAACTTACCATTTTCAATAACATTATAGTTACATTAATATTTCGGTTTACGTATTTAATTATTCTTACAAAGTTTTTAAATATATTTTTGTTTATTATTCCAACTAATATTATCATTTATTATTCAATCTTTACAACATTTATTGAATAATATTTTCTTCTAGTATTTCTCGATTCTGTTTAGATTTAATCAGACAAATATTAACTTGTTTCTTTTTTTTATACTATGTTTATATTATGTTTATTTCTTATATATAAATTTTCACTTTTTGGTAACTAATTCAAAAATATTTATACATTTCCTCGTATTTTACGTCTTTGGTTATTCTTATTAAACAAATGCCAGCTTATTTATTTTCTGTTTATAATATATTTACAATCCATGAATACATTTCTTATTTTCTTTCTTTTTAGAACATGTTTACTTATTGTTTACCATATTTATGATTTGTTTACTATTCTTACATTTGTTTTTTTTAAATAATTCATTAGACATTTGCATACTTTGGTGTTAGGTTTCCCTTATGCCAAAAATGTGACAAACATAAATAATATAGCGGAAGCAATTAAAACACAAGGGAAAATAACTCCAGAACAAATTCTATTAACCCAATTAGATCAAGGGGAGTTTAGAGATATACCTTTGAAGCGTGCTTTCACTTAGATTGCTGGAAGCCTTCCAATGGAATACTCTGCACGAATGGAATAACCTAAGGACTGTAAAAGGCAACTCCCCTTTTTCTTCACACATATAAAGGATCAAAGGGAAGACCCAGAATGTACTAGCACTAGAAACGAAAGCTTAACTTTCCTTCAAGAATTTTGGCAGAACCAAAAGTGGAAGAGGAGGAATGGTTTTCAATTTTCTTCTTCACAAATGAAAACATTTTTCACTTGTCTTCACCAAACGAAAACTATTTTCATTTATTTTTCTTTTCTTATTATAACATCCGTCTGCTGGAAATACTGCATAAGTGTCAAGTTCAAGCTTAACCCCAGAGCCCATCGGGATTTCGAGGCTAAGTGTCGCTATGGGAAATATTATGGGGAATTGTAAATACATGTAAATAGTAAAGAATACATGATAAATAAAGGTACTGGATCGACGACCGTCGCATCTAGAGGCAAAGGTAAGCCAACGAAGCCAATGAGCTATATAGGAGGTGTCGAGGACATAAGCGAAATTTTCAAAAAAGTTGCGTAGGGTCTTGATAGTGCCTATAACGGATGTCAAATATGAAATCTCAGGAGTTTACTGGTCACAGCGAAGCGTTACAGAATTTTTCAAAAACGCGCGTATAAAAAGATACGTCAGATTTCTTACGGAGGGCATTTTTTTCTTTTGCCTTAAAAATGTTCCATGTGATCAAGTAAGGTGGTTTTAGGATAAGTTTGGTAAAAAATATGAGATTTAAATCATAGACTTGATTCTAGCCAATAAAAGTGCATACTTTGACTTTAAAAACCAATCAAAAAGAGGGAACAAATAGGCATACCTATACTATGTCTAAAAATGCCTATAAATACCAAAATTGGTCATTTTCCATGAGAGGGATGGCAGCCAAGGAAGGAGAAGGGAGAAGAAAGATTTTCAAGGTAAATCTTGGTTTTTATATTTGAATTTAATGGTTTTTAGCTTAGTTTTTCATCCCTAAGCAAGATTTAAATAGTATGTGTGATCAAATCTTTGTTTTTCATGATGTTTAGTATGAACCCTAACATGATGAATAGTAAAAAATAGGGTTCTTGGTGGAGGTTGAAGATGAAGTGAAAAATTGTGGGAAATGGTGTTTTAAGCTTAGTTAAGCATAAATTTTGATAAAATTCATAAAAGTTACTTAGATAGGCTTAGGGTTTTTCTTTACCTAGGGTTTATAGTGACTAAGTCAATATGTGATAAATATTGGGAAACAAAAAGAACAAGCAAAGGAAAGCCATTAAAGTGCAATGGAGGCTTGAAAATAAGGTTTGGTACTTTAACTTTGGAACATTGTCCATTTTCTCTAGATTTTCTTGTCTTCGCCAAATGGTATGGTTTGTTTAATGTTATATTTTTTGTTCATATGATGTGTGTATGTGTCTTAAGTTGTCAAAATGCCATTTAGATAGTAAAAGAAACCATCCAAGTTAAGTATGCAAAAATTGCTTAAAGTGAACATAAACTTTAATGAATTTTCATTAAAAATCCTAATTGAATTTTTGTAAAGGAACCTAATTTCCTTTAATAATATATCATAAGAGGTCTTAAAATGATTTTTATAAGAAAAAAATACAATTTCCCCATTTCCTACTTGGTTGGGCCGCATGGTCTCCTTATAGGAACCATTAGTGCCACTTTTTGTACCCTAACATTTTTAATGCCTAAACTTTCAAATTTTTAAATGAAACTTCACAAGTTCCTACCAACACTTAAAGGGATGTATATGACTCATTTAGGGTGTCTAAGGTGGCCTTGGATGGGTTATATACTATCCTATTGAAGTTGTCAAAGTTAGCCAAAATACTATTCATTTTGTACTTTACTATTCATTTGGTATTTTTGGGTTACTATTCATTTTACAAATAACTATTCATATGTCAATTTTTCAAGTATGTCTAAATGATAACTAAATGGAATAAGAAATGATAAAAATACAATCAAATGCTTAATTATGGACTAAAAGTCCAAGTATAAGTTAATGACTTCAAATAGCCAAATATTGAATTGTTATTGGATATTTGATTTATGAATATATTTGAAACCTTATAAATTAATTTACTTGCGTATCATATGAATCTTGAAATATAAAGCTCTACTTGGTTTGGAGTTGAACTAGGTGATAAGGATATGACGTGTCATATACTATTTGTAAAGCGGTCCGCAGTCTATTTGCTTATTGGTATGGAAAGTTGCCTATTTATTTGCTAACAGCCCGGCTACCTATATGTGTGCCCGGCTAGTATTTGATATTGGATGTGGGAATTTATTCAATGATTCCAATACAATTGTACTGTGATTATTGGATACATGACCATTATTCGATATATTTGATTGCATTATCCCAAAGTTCTGCTATATACTTAGTAGAGCAAAGTAAATAAAATATTAATTTGGTAAATACATATATTTATTTGCATACTTGTATTTATATATCACATGTTCTGTTTTAAATTCTAGTTTTTAAATATGATTTGATTTATATTTCTTTGTTTAAGTTTTCTTTTAATTTATATGTTTCTAATAGTTAAAGTACCCGCTAGGCAATAGTGCTCAGCGAGTTAATTCTGTAACTCACAGGTTAGCAGTAGTAGTAAAAGTAACAATCTTCATCAGATCTGACCGGCTTCATTACCAAGCAGCTTTGAAGTTACATTTTACTTTGTATTTGACTATTAGAAGTGGCATGTATATAACCTAGTAATTACTCCCAGATAAATGTTAGTACAAAAAAAACCTTAGTAATTTTAATAAAAATGATGCTTGGCTCAAGTTTTTATTTTGTATTTATATTGGAAGTGCTTATTTTTTATTTATATGAGGAGTGAGTGTATAAGGACAAATTGCCGAAGTGTTTATTTTTATGCAAGATTCAGTGCATAGTCACTATTACTATTCACAGGTTTTTATACGTGTAGCGAAGCTCTAGCAAAATTTTCGCAAAAATGGACCTAAAATTTGGCTAAGTAAAAATTGAAAATTATTTTATAAAGTGAAACTTAACTTAAACGCTTAACAAAATAAATGAGACACGGCTCCAATATCAGTAGGTAGCATTCCATCAAGGATTGCCCATTAGACCGAGATGGGGTGTTACACTTATGTTCGAAAATAGAAGCAGAATAAAAGAGAGAAGAGTTTTTCATTTTTCCTTCTTCTTGTTAAAAATGAAAACAAATTAGAATAGGAAGGGCAAAGTAGGTTTTTCATTTTTAGACTCTCTAAAATGAAAAACTCAACTGTTTTTACTTTGCCAAACTGAAAGATAGATAGGATAATGGAAATTGATTTTTGGTTTTGTATATTCAATATACAAAATGAAAACTATCTTCTCTTATCCTATCTTTTCGAAAACAAGAGCCAAAAGAAGATCGAATCTCTATTTGGATCTCTTTTCCCAAATCAAACTAAATAAATTAGGTTTAAAAACCAATAATGGGCCGGCCCAACCCTTATTCCAAATAGGGTTTGATTTAATTAATTAAATAATTTAATTAATCAATCAATTGGGCCTAATTGAATGAGCTTCCAACGTCCAACCCAAATCCTTTTACGTGTACGATTCAAAAGGCCATTCAATGTTAGCAATAAACCCAAATATAATTTAAGTCAATAAATTATAATTGATCTCTAGCAAGACAATATAATTATCTAAATTAAAACGGGTGTCATTCTTACGAATCAACAAAAACCTATAGCAATTTTATACAACGCTTTGCCTTTACCGATGTCAATTATTAGCATAAGGCATGTCCTTAGTCACCCTTATTATAGCTAATTAATTTCATTAATTCTCTAGTGATACTGACTAAAATAGATAGATGATAACACTTATCATCCTATCTAGGTATGGCCATATGCTACTCAGTTGTACTAGTTAATTGGCCGATGATATCTTTTCTCTCTCATAAAGAGAGCGGCAATCCTTCACTTTACTCATGTTCCTAAGCATGATTCCTGGCATACTCACTTGTATCCATACTTATCACCCTTTTATGGGTAGTTTAGGCATATGTCAAAGCTTATGAGAAATCACCTAAGAACCTATTGTAATTTTAGGTCTAGAAATTCAAGTATAAGCATTGCATGAGAGATACTTATGACCAAACTCACATGAAGTATTCTTATCAAGTGCCAATATGTATTATGTATCTCTAATTGATATCTCATATACTATGATCCGTAAAATAAGATCATCTCTTAGAGCATATTCTAGTCTTAATTTATTATCACTTATATGATAATAATCAACTAGGGATGTTTAGAATAGTATTCTTTCATTGTTTTAGGTTTTACTATTCAGATCACATATTTCATAACTAAAGTATAATCACTATTCAAGAAAATTTATCAAATTAAATGCACAGAAAATATAAATTGATGAATTAAATTCTTATAAATAAATTATAAATCCATATACAAAGAGTTAGGGCTAGGGCTTACACTAATATTTGGTTACTCTATATTTTTAATTTTTGAGAATTTAGGATGAGACAGTACTTATGAGGGATAAGGCTACACAATTTTTGCTTCTGTTTGCTCCTAGAGAGTATATAGCTTATTTGGAGCATGAGTTGATTCCTCAGGTACCTTTAGGCACTCACTAGGTTGCTTAACAGTCTTCTATATAGTAGGTAAAACTTTTGGAGTCCTTTTTTCTCAAATATCTGTTAAACAACTTTAAATATAGATGACTTGTCTAGTCATTTTTAGGACCAAGCTTAAGGTTAGAGAAGAAAGCACTAAAGACATAATGGTGATGATGAAGATCAGGAGGCTATAATCGTAGGGGAGATTATTATTCTCTCTTATCAGATGGTTAACGTTCCAAAGGGAGGTAGTCCCCCATAGATAATAAAGATTCCTGCACTTTTTTCTAATTGTTTTATCCGTCTCACAGTTATTCCTGACCAGACTACACATGTAAATGCCTTTCCCTTATTTTAGAAAAACTATTCTCTTTGTATTGTTTCTAATGTTCTCTTTGACAGGTCTCTCGTTGTAACACCCTAATTTTTGAAATATCAATTTTAAATTAAAAAGGGATTAATTTGATAATAAATAATAATAATAATAATAATAAATAAATAAATAAATTATTTTAAAAAAAAAAGATGTTTTTCAACTAATAGTTTTTAAGTGAATTGATTAAATAGTCAAGAATACTTTGGTAAATTTACCTTATATGTAAATAAGAAGAATAGTTAAGAACAAAAATGTCATTAGCAAATTTAAGATAGAATTTTATTGGCAGTCTAGCCAGTTCGATGGAAGTACATCATCTGTGTAATTATTTTGAAAAATAAATATACCACGACGACCAGAAAAATATGACAAATCTAACAACGCGGTCCGTTAATTTTTACACTACCAAAAAATATATTATGAATAGTATCAAATAGTACCATCAAATAATTATACGTTGTTTTTGTTGAGAATTGGCAAGAAAAATAAAGCTACTTGTTGACAAATGAAACACAAACAAAGAAACAGATGATATTTTTTTCCATTCAAAGGAGTAGACTAAAGGATTGAAAATAAAGTTGGTAGCAGACATTGTTGAACACCGACGATTTAGAAAATATGATAGTTTGGTCAACAATGGGTGGTGGAATTGAAGGGAAATTTTTGAAATTATAAACAAACAGAGCTATAAGGTAGGAGGTTAAGAGATTAGAAAGCAAACAGAAGTTAAAAATGAGAGAAATCAAAAGAAAGAATGAATAAAAATACTCTGCATTTTTCTTAAGCAGAGGAAGGAAAAACATTTGTAGCTAATTTTCATTTCAAGAGTTATCTTTAGAAACTGAGGTCAGAAATCAACTCCTGGGATTGCAGTGATCACCTTGGATGTAAGAAACACCATGGAAGGTTGCCGGAAAGTTGAGTTCAATCGGGTTACCTAGTTAAGTTAAATGGGTCAAAATATTCAAATCAATTTTTCGACGTCTTTTGATGATTATATGATGAAACGGAGGTTAAATTCAGAATCCTCACGTGAAGAGCTTTGATTTAGTATATTCATATGTCAAATTTGGAACAGAAATTTATATTGAATGAATAGGAAAAAAAAGAAATAGTAACGTGAAGTTGCAGAGAATGGTGAAGAAGATGGCAAATATCCACTTTGGTGCTTCATTTTGTAAGATTTACCGATCGGCTCTTGAAGTTTCTTTAATTGTGCATATTCGTCCCTCCATCCTTATTCTTTTTAGGTAATGACCTCTAAACTTATTTTAGCTTCTCAATTTAGTCCAATAACCTAATAAATTAATTATTTTGAGATTATTTTGATAATTAAATATTTTAAGGACCCAAATAAATTACTTGGACCTTAAAAATAAATATGAAATTATAAAAAAAATAATAATTAAATTGATTTAATTTCAGTATAAAAATATTTGGAGATTGGATTTTAAATATTTAGATGTTAATAATTAAAATTATAAAATAAAAAAATGGTGGTATATAAAGAAAAATAGTTCTACACAATTTTCCTATCAAAA
>CATIWJ010113517.1:0-10206 GCA_949640765.1 Croton laevigatus
TAAGAACTTTTGAAGCAAGAAACAGCAATAATAGCAAAGAAAGAATTCATCAGCTTGGAACAAATTGAAACATTCTTAATAGATATCATTAGTAAATGAATTTGGTATTGTTGGAAAGTTTAACTTAAGATACGGAATTCAATTGAAATTCTACGAATTCATGTTTCCAGTTTGAATAAATGAACAAATTCAAGAAAATAACAAGATCTTAGAGAATGATGGATTAATCTTAAAAAGTTTAGCTGGAGGATTTCAATTTCAGATTCAACTAAAATTTGTAGAATTTGATTATTTGGAAGCAATTTCTAGAATTCAATCTCCATAATTTTAGCTTTTAAACATGAAATCACAAAATTTTGTAACTGAATTTTACAAATTAGATCCGTTCCTGCGAATTTTGCAAATTAGATTCATTTCTGCCATGCATGTAGTGTTATGATAAATATTGATACTCAAAATTTACTTACCAGAATAATATAGCGAGAAACTTATGCCTCAGCAGACCAACTCCTTTTCAGCTTAGGTTCCAATATATGATGGAGAAGCATATCAACTCTTTGACTGCGAGATTTTGTTCTGTGCCAATCAAAAAAGCGAGTGTGAGTTGAAAGTTCCATTACCACTTAGGCTTAATAGTAAATTTACAAATTTTCATTTGCATATCCAGTTTAAGTACATACCCAATGAGGCGAGGCCTCGAACTTCTTACATCCTATATTGAGAAGGCACATCGCTTAGATTAAGTAATCAATTAAAGTTGTGAAAAGTGTAAATACTTGTGAGAGAACATATATAATACAAAAAAAAAAGACAGCTCGGTGTACGAAGGCATCCCACATATACGCAGGGTTAGAGAATGGCCGCATACCCGAAGTTGTAATGTAAGTAGTTTTACCCTGCACATGAGGCTGATTCCACGGTTCAAACCCATGACCTTTTGATTATACGGCGACAACAAAATGGATTAAGCTATTTTAAATAGAAAATTAGAAAAATTTTCCTCTCCCCTTCATCGTTGATGGTCACCTTTTCGGTGATTACATATTCTTGAACTTCAAGTTCCTAATGAAATTATTATATTATGGTAATGTTCGGAAAGCTATAATGCAATCTAATCGCCGTTAATCATGTATATGAACGTGATTAGATTATATTATGTTGTAGCGAACATTTGTCTAAAATGCAAGGCATGAAATTTTGGAATTTAATATGTACCAAATAATAAAAAACAAGAAAGAGAATTGATCGTCCACTTCAACTTATTTTGGAGTGCCACATGTCAATGATGGGATGGGAAGTATTTGCTGCTAAATACTTTTACGATTTTGGTCATTTGAACAAAACTCACGAACCTCAACTTAAAATAAAGAAGAAGGCTTTTCGACCGGCCATCACTTTTTATAAATAAATTAACCAAAGTGATGCAAGACCTTGCAAGAGCAGCCACTCATAAACAAGACTCCAACTGAAATAAAATAGCTAAGGGACACACACCTTATCTTCACTTTCTTCTGGTTTCTCAATTTCCATCTGAGCAAAGAATGCCTCCAAGACAAAGGCAACAACCTGAAATATGTCAAAAGAGTACACTTTGTAAATGAAGAGAAACAAGTAGACTGCCACAGAATATAGATCAGTGCTATAAGACTTACCACATTCAGAAGCAACAGGATGGTTATAAGGTAGAAGCTGATAAAATATACCAAGGACCAAGAACTTCCAGTCAATTGCTTATAGCCCTGAAATGGTAACATAAAATCTATGAAGTTTTTAGCTATGAAATCTATGAAGCATCAGTATATATATTATATATAGAAAGTTAAGACAGGAAAAGCTTGATTTTATAATGTTGTGGGTCTCACATGCAATGCAAAATCTCTATTATACAACATATGTTACTAAAGTGCATTTTCCAAAGTAACCAGAAGTTTCAAGGCAGAAACACATGATTAATTTCTTAAAATTAAAGCAAAATCTGTTAGTTATCTGATAGGGGCTTTTATCTTCTTTCATAGATTCAAAATACTACATTACTGTACAATCTTCCTATTTCTAAGATTGAACTATACAGAGAAGGTGACCAAATAGAAGTTTCTGCCGCTTTGCTCAATCTTTAAGCTTTACATGAAAGTCAAAATATGCCACTGCTTCTTTCCATGCCTGCTTGAATCATAAGCATTAGGCCACCTAGATATGGTCTATACTCACATCTTTTTATCGTGAAACATATTCGAAACTAGCATTAAAAATTTTCACATCTTTTCATCGCGAAACATATTGGAAACCAGCACTAAAAATTTTCTACAGCGCATTTTGGAAATTCCGAATGTTATAAACAAACTAAGCCAAATAACAGATCTGCAGTTGTGTTATCTATGTGTGTAAATATGCAGAAATCAACCATAAATGGGAACCCTATTACAGCTATGCTATGAAAATATACACAGAGGATATGGATTGAAAATGAGTAGTACATTCCCCAGCGCACTCTGAACCTTGACAATGAAAATGAACAAAAACAGAGAAGATATGGAAAGTCATGAATTGTATCATACCTGCATCCATGCTTGCCAATTCCCCATCACTAGCAAATTAAATAGTGTCACCATTCCATTTGGATAGTCATTAAAATTGAAAAGTAAATAACTGACTTTATTAAGGAAAGTGAAATTTTTTAGTGGCTGAAAGTGAACATAATTATAATTCTGTATATCAGGATAAAAAACTACATTCACTCAAAAGAGCTTCAATGCTACTTTTAGTGCCAAATAGTGTTTTTGCTAGTAGAACTACAGGTGCACCCAAAAAAAAAAAAAGAAGAGCCATTAATAAGTAAAAGGATACTCAGAGTCGGCCAGATCCGTGCTTTCCAGAATGGGGTTCCCAACATTGACAAGTCCACCAAATATCTGTAAATTTAAACAAGTAGGGGATTTTTTACAATCAAATCAAGAGAATATCACCTGACAAGGTGAATAGAACTGCTACTGAATGCCCTCAACAATATGCCACTCTTAAGAAATAAAGAGCAGATCACAAAAGCAACAAAACCAAAGAGCAAAGTGAAAAAAGAAGAACCTTTAGCTAAGCACCAAAATTATGTTAATCATATACCACTACATATAAAGTATAGGTACAGTTTTATTAATACTTATGTTCTAGTAGGTTACTTCTAGATGACACTTACAATACTGATAAAAAATAAACTTACCTGTACACCAAGAGAGCAATATATACATAAGACGCAAAATATTGTGCCCAGGTAAGGCATCAAACTAGGTATGAGGGTTAAGAATGTGGCAACAAAAGCTCGGTAGCTTTTCACATGCATCAGCAACCGTATTAGTCGTAACATTCTTGCTAGGAGGAGGTAGCGAATCCTGCAACAGGAAAAGAATTGCTCCAGCATAAATGAATGATTGATACTATAACTACTAAAATCACAATGCCAAATTAGGAATTCTACGGTTCACATGTAACAAAAGATAGAAATAAGATTATCCTCTTTGGAATGAAAAGGAAGGCAATATATCTGATTAACAAATATAACAACACTAGGATTTATTTTATAAGTAACATAAGCCCATATATATTAGCTATTCTGTTCCAACTTTCATAAAGTTAGAATGAGAAAAAAAAAAACTTATTTTGAGTTCGAGGCTACAACAAAAAGAAGTTGCATTAAAGATTGGATTTATTAGAAACTCTAAGTTAGATTTGTTTGCATGATTGCCTAATGGTAGAATTTGTCCCAAAGGTGTTCAGGAGGCACCAGAAGTTCCTCAAATGAGACTACAGATTTGCAAAGCTGAGGAGTAATACTAATCTATAGAGCACCTAAGAGATCTACAAGACACTACATCACTAGTTGATAATACTAATCTGTCTGAGGAGTAATTGTGCTGTCCTACATCACTAGTTGATGATTGGAACCTTTGGATAGATAAGGGTTCAACAATGTCTTGCCCTAAAATGAGGGTAATTTGCTGCCAAGGAACTGTAAACTACTATCAAGAGTGTACTCCACTGGATGAACATTCTGGTCAAGAGCATAGGGGTGGGCCAAATATACCAGGTCACCCTAACATCCAACTCATTTTTCATCATTCAAAAGCAGAACAAGCTACATAGAACATAAATTTTGAAAAAAAAAAAAAAATTGCTGATAAAGAAGGAAAGACATTTAGAAGATGTAAAGATATGCATTAATGATGCTCAAATATGAAGAAAAAATAGTCCATACCATTCCCCATTTGAAAGAAAAGTCAGGTCATTGGGGGATGCAAAAGTAATTGTTTCTCCAATAACTGTAAACATAAAATCATTGTCAAAGTAATGTGTTGAGGCCCAAATTAACGTAAACCATAAAAATGAAATTGTGTTCTTTCTTGAGATCATGTCAGAAAGAAGAAAACTCAGAATGGCAATCATGTAAGTAAGGGAAATCCTACCACTTGAAGAGAATTTGAAACAGTTCAGGTATAACAAAATTGCAGGCTTAACAAATGAACGGATGGCAAATAACGCACACATATAATAAACACTGTAGGTCCTGTGCAGTTCTCATTCATACATTTGCTCAGAATTAATAAACAGTATATTTCTTTTGATCCTAAACGCAGCAATGACTCATTGTCAAAGTATGACAGCTCCATAGCTTATGCTATTATGATTACCTAATGAAAGATATCCTCCTACAGCATAGCTTCTACATATTTTTTTTTTTGAGGAAATAGTTTCGACATATTATTGCTTATTTCATTCTTTATCTCTGTCTTTTCTCTACATTTTTTTTTGGTTTAATTTGCTCCATTCAACCTTACATTACCAGAGTCAAAAGAGAGATACATGACATACATGCAATAAGTTTCTATTAAATTCAGTCATCCAATAATAAACAAGGGACTCCAATCAACTATTTCACTGCATAGAACATAATTTTCAACTAAATACTGATAGTGGCATATGGTCACAAAAGACTTGAACACGAAAAAAAGAAATTATGCACATTAAAATAATTTCATTGAAGGAAAAGGAAGTTAATTTGTGACACTAATTACGTAAGGAAATTACCTATCACCCATGTGATAACAAAATCAAACTGATTTTGACCATCCCTCCAATAGTTCTCAAATCCAAAAGCGTAAATTTTTAGAGCCATTTCCAGAACATAGATCCAACCTGATGAACAACAGGCAATCATGATACTCATTAACATAATCTGAGCATTGTATAGAAAGAAAAAACCATTATAATAAACCGATATAGTATTTACTTTAAAGCAAAAGTTCATGGAAAGTTAATTATGGTCAATACGAAAGTCCCTCTTTTAGTACACAAATTTATAAAATTATCAAACACATAGTCCAAAGAAATTATGTACACAACTGAAATGTACAATTAATTTAGAGAAATAGCAATGATTACTTTCATTACACAAAGGTGGCTTGTATTGTGAGTTCATGCTAATCTTGACTAGTGCATGGATGCGCATGATGCCTAGCATTATACAATATACATGTATAGGAAGGGAAGGAGACATACCAAAGACGAACTCCACTGTTTGCCATACTTTCTGACCAGAATTATTTTGTATATCAAGCTGCAAACCAATAAATAATATGGTTTAGCCAAATTGAGACAAGTTATAGATGATCTTAGTTGTTTCAGATTTTTGGTTATGATTAATGAATTCTTTTACATCACTTCATATTTGTCAAGACAGAATATGGTAACTTGATATTATCTTACAGAGAAAAGCATATGATATAATATATTTTGTTCCTGTTATCCCTATTTCACAGGAAGGCGCCAGAAGGTGGTGGTGGAAAGGAACAAATAGGGATATTGATGATAGATGGCATACCAATTGAAACATATAATATGAAGCAGACCTAATTCAGAGTTAAATTATTGGAGGTCAAAAGCTCATATAGTTCTTGAGTAAAATGCAACTATACTTGGAGAGCTAAAAATATAACATCAGATCACCAATCAGACATTCTCAGAGATTCAAATATGATGAAAAAACTTTCTACTTTCTAGCAGATTTAATTCACAATAATGAACAAGGAAAGACAAGAAAAAAAAAAATCAGATGTTTTCTCTGGTAAATTTACCGTTGTTTCAACAATAACAGCAATCAGATTCACAACAAGAACGAAGGATACAACATAGCCAAATTTGGGGCTCCTCACGAAGGCTTTCAGATTTTCAGAGAAGCGTGAACGATAGATGAAGGAACATGCCTCAAAGATAGAAGGCTGCAATCGTAATCCACGTGTCAACACAGTTTCAACGCTCAAAGGATATCATAGAAATTTGGTAACAGAAGAATCATAACAACACAACTTACAACATCCTCTTTTTGGAATCTCATAGCAATTGCATTGCAAAGGTCTGCAAATTCAGCCCTGTTAATCTACAAAAGGGAAACAAAAAATGAAGTCCATAAAAGACTGAGGATGATGAGCAACAAAGAATTATAACCATATTATGACAGCAGCTAATAACTTGAAAAGGTAAAATACCAACCAGAGTGCATATGAACAACTGCCCTTTCCCATTAACGGTGATGTAAGGATAAGGCATAGTTTAGATGTGTAATTTGAATAAGTATGAGTCTAATAGTAGAATTTCTGCGCGATGACATAAACAGTGCTTGCAACAAAATAAAATGGGAAAAAAAAAATTCTATGCATGTTTGTGCACGTAAATACACATAACACCATCCGATTGGATGAAAAAATAAAGTAAATGAAGGTATATATGGGAATATCTGGGTTAGTGAGTGCTAATCTAATATCCTGTGAGTGAAATTCTCCATTGATTGTCAGATCTCCACGCCTTTAAAGGTTGGAAATCAATATGCAAGGTCTAGGTTCCACTCCACCAATGGAAGCACTCCACAATGGCAGCAACACCCATATGAATATGATGCTTTCAGTAAGCTAAATGGAAATAGAAACAGTCAATGGATTCAGAAATATAAATACGATGCTTTCAGTGGACTTCTCAATCTTATAACTTTTACAGCTGCTGCTGCCGCTGCTGCTCATCTATTATTAACAACAGATTTAACAAAAATTAATTATTCTTCCCCTACCGCTTTTGATTTTTCCTTTGATATATGTATGCATATGCATGCACATGGCCAAAATGAAATTTGAAAGAAAGCAATTCATTCATACAGAGAAAGCATAAACATACCCTGAAATCACCAGAATCATCCAATTCATTGAATATGAGCTCAAATTCTTCACTTGATATTTTTGGAAGAGTCCTAATACAACAATTGAAGGTTTATTTATCATGCATAACTTTCAAATTAAACAAAAATAAAGCAGAAAACCTTGAACAAATAGAACTCAAATTCATAAAGAAACCAGCCGGCCAAATATCTGAAAACCATATAGTCATAATTTCTTCACTAATATATCTTACATTTCAAGGTCAAATATGGTTGCTTTATGGTTCACCTATCTGATAAAGTACAGAGATGTTTTCTAGGTTTTATGAATGGAAATTGAGAAGAATGTAGAAGAATAGAGAGAAAGAAATTACAGAGAACAGAGAAAGAGAGAAGAATCAGAGACTGTTATATGCTCAATACTTCACACACACTGTACACCATATGCTGTTTGGCTATTTAAACTAGTATTCAATAGATTTACCACCTACTCCTACTCTAACAGAAAGTAGTTACAAGGGGAATATTCTGGTGTGGTGCTATTTATTATACTATTGTGCATTCATACTATCTCTCCTTTACTCCCTAACTGCTAATATTAGTATTTATCATGTCACTATCCTGCTTAGATTTCATAAGATAAACTGCCTAGTGGCTGAAGCATCTCTTATATTGAGGCACTTATACATTTTACGGATGTTTGTTCCACTATGCATAACCAAGGTTCATATTTTTGGGCATGATCTAGAATTTTATTGACAAAACTAATGTAAAATACCTGTATTTGTTCAATTCTTCAAACAAACAAATGCATTGATGCATAGTAAGAAGTCCATCAGTCTGTAACACCAGGAACCGTAATCACATTGGCAAAATATATCACAAACAAAAATACAAGTACACTGTTAACAGGAAAAAGATATGAAGTAGCAAAATAGGTCACTGATTTATAAGAAATGCACAAGACCTATGAATATAATGTGTAAAGAATATGCATTCACAATGACATCAGACAATATCTCTATTCACATTCCTGTTAGCTTAAGAGACAGTATATTCTATGTTTGAGACTAAGGCTTCTTGTTGTTTGTTTGTTTGATTTTGTGCTAACTAACCAAGACTACAGGTAGTATTCCTCCCTGAAATAAGAGCTTTTAGAGTTTTTATTCTAATATATTGCTCATGTTTGCCAAATAGGAAAGTCATATTATTAGAATCAAACATTAAGCACAAATATGAAATTTTGGAGGATATACATGGGCAGATGGGCATACACGTGCACAAATATGCCCAATTACCATGAGGTACATTAGGAGAGATCGTGAATTAGAAGGAAAGTTAGTAAAAAAACAAACTAAGATGAGATCTAAATGCAAGGTGACATTATATATCATACTTACATCCTCATCAAGGAGAGTGAATGCTTTTGCCAACATTCTTTCCCTCATGCTGTCTGCCTCAGATACTTGTTTCACAAGCTACAACAAAATGAAGACTCAAGCATGCATGTTTTCTGTTTATGCTTGGAAACATAACATAAAACCAACAAGAATTGTCTGTGATATATGTGTAAAAAAAAGAGCATCAAAGTTGAAATGAGAGGACGACCACACTAATACTAGTTGCATGCCTTCTTTGTCATACACTCCACTGTACCTGACTTTTGAAGCTGTCATACACAACGGCAAGGATCAAGTTGGTAACAAAGTACACGCCCAGTAGCACATAGAGAACAAAAAATAGGGAATACCACCGTGAAACCCTGAAAAGGAAAAATAGATGATGAACACTGCAATCAAAATTTTTATACATGTATTTACTCACCATCTTCTTGACATTAATCAAAATAGCACGCAGAGGGAAAAAAGAAATAAGCAAATGAATTCTATCTATCATAAGAAAAAACAAAAACATGGCAGAAAAGCAGAAGGCATAAAACCTTAAGCAGACTGCTAATTCAAAAAAGATTGACCGATTATTTACAATTCTCAAGCAAAAAATACAGCTTATAAATCAACAAGGCTAATAGATTTTAAGTGCAGAACTCGAAGGGGAATATATATTTGACAAACAAAAGATAGTATTTCATCATGAGGCATCATAGAGCTTCTTTATATTATAGTACCATTAGGAATTGCATAAGTGCAGTTATTTTGTTCATTTACAGGGAAAGAGAAACAGAATTGTCGAGACAGAATTGAGAGAACAAAAAATTAGAGACAGATTTTTTATTTATCAAATGATCAATAGGCTCATGCACTTCCAGAACACTAACCACGCAGAATTTCAAAGGAACTCATATCAACACAATACAAGCCAAGTCCTAGCAAGCATCAACAAGATTTATTTTCATATCTGCTGCTCACTTGTGCCAACCAATTATCACTAGAGAAAGATGATACATTGCGAAAAGTGTTCATCAATTATCACAAAGCTGTGCTCTGTAACAAAGATCTGATGCACATGAATCTGCTGTGATCTCCAGAAGGAATAAACTTAAGAATCTTTAGTCAAGTTTGCCTCAGAGCACAAAGATGATAGAATACCATTTAAATACAAATAAAATCATAATTGCAAATAATTTGGAATGGTTGAGATTAATCTTCAAATTTTATAATCTACACTTTATTAATGATGTTCTTCTCCTTAACCTAACCCCTTTTTATTAGCTTTTTTCCCTTTTTCTTTCTAATTTTTTATTAATACATTACACATTTTGCAGTTATGCTTCCAGATTGAAATTTCTAAAAAAAAAAAAAAAACTAAACTAAAAGGATAACCCAAATCACTTTCCAGGCTTACTTGTATGCAGGTATCCATACGTCTGGGTTGTTCGATGTTGTAAATAAAACGAACATCTGGTATAATGTGGTACCATATGAAGTAAAAACCAATTTTCCCTGTTGAGTATCTTCAAACATGACATATGCTACCCAACTTGAAAACAGAAGAAATAATAGCAAGAGAGCCTGCATTCCAAGAATCAGACAATAATCAGTCATTGAAGAAATTAAAAA
>CATIWJ010113546.1:0-19880 GCA_949640765.1 Croton laevigatus
CTCTCTACATAAACAAGAACACTCAAACTTCTCACACTCTCTGCCTCACCCTCTCGTTTCTGCTTCTCTGCTATTACTCCTTAATGAACAGCCACACACACATAAACTAATACAGAAGAGTTAAGACAAAATTAATACATAGTGGAGCATTAACATTTTACAATGGGAGACATAATTAAGATGTTTGAGACATAATGATGGCTTTGTAGGCCATTCCTTTTGACTTGAGTAATCTGGATATTAACAATATTGGCTATGAAAAAATTGCAGGCTTAACTCATCGTGAATAAGGTTATGGTAAAAGTTATTGGTAACACAATCATCATAGATAACACATAATATACAACAAATAAATTGGGCACATATCACAATTAGAGAGTTCATCTTCCAACCTTTCAGAATTGGTGAGGATACCATAGTGAGCAATAAGCTAGAGAAACATTTGATCCACTCTAGCTCCTTCCAGCCACATACTAACTTCCATATTGCTTTACGATCATTCCAAGCAACAGATTCAAGCACCATATAAATTGTTTTAACATAAAATTACTCAATTGTGGAATATCCCAAAAAAGAAGCCTCCTCAGTCTCATTAACAATATGACATCCCCGTACCTTTATTTTTTAGTAACATGGAGGATGGAAAAATAACTAGCAAATTTATCCCAATCCCACTGTCCAAATGATGTAACATTATAAGCAGTGGCAGACTTACGTTATGCCGAGGGTAGGCGTCCGCCTACACTCACTTTTTTAATATATTGAAATTAGGTACTTCTACAATATAGTGTATTGATCTGGTGGTAGGGTGCTAGTCAAACAAAGCTGACTATTGAGGTTCGATTCCCAGCACATGCGAACTTTAATATTTTTTTCATCTTGTCTTTTTTTTTTTCATCCTATCCACATAACTTTAATTTTTTTTTTTCATCCTATCCACATAAAATTGTAAATTTTAACTTCTCTTTACAATTTACTTTTATCTTTTATATTCACTAATATGTTATTTTTTTTTATTTTATACATGTAAAATTATAAATTTTAATTTTAATTTACAAATTACTTTTGTCTCTTATATGTCTAATTTTTATTATATATATATATATATATATATATATTTTTTTTTTTTCTGCCCACCCTAATATAAAATTCTCGGTCCGCCCCTGTTTATAAGAAATTGTCTTGGATAATTAATTGATATCAGTAGGAATCGAGCTTAGAGTACACAAAGGATGTGCATTTGGTATCCAATTATCAACCCAAAATTGTATTCTCTTTCCATCTCCTATACCCTCAAAGACAAATAAGTAAGGAAGGCCACACTTTAGATATGCACTACTATACTTTGGAGTCTCCAGGCTTAGCATCAACATGCAGTAAAGGGTTTTGATTCTTCAGGTATTTTGCCCGTAAAAGCTAAATCCACACTGCAGATTCTTATGTTAAACAGCCACATGACAATTTCCATAAGAAAGCATGATTGAAATTCATCAGGTTTCTTATTCCCAATCCCTCGGAGCTTCTTGGTTAGCATAAAGACAACCAATTAACCGAAGGAATAATATGTCTCTCCACAGAAGAACCCCAAAGAAAATTTATAGATTTATTCTCAATTTCCTTGCACAGGGTAATAGGAATCAAACACATTTGAAATGTATAGGTCAGTATAGCTAAAAAAACTAACATAATGCTAATGGATGGAGAGTGTGAATGTATCCTGTTTTAGGTAGTACATGTAGACATGGCCATGGTTCGGTTAGGGCCACAAACCGAGGATTAACGGTTCAATACTTCATTTTAGTGTGAGATTGGAAAATTGCAAAAAACACGGAATGCTATTAATGTTTAGGCCTAAAATTTAAAAAAAAAAAAAAATCCACGAATTATCAACATGATAAAAATGCTCTACACCATACACTTCGTCACAACTTACAATTGCATTCAAGTTGAAGCTCTTGACGTGTTTCAACACCCCCAATATCAAGTCTCAACTGCCTTGGTTCCTTCTTTAGCACACAGATCTCATTTTCCTCCCTCTCCATTTCGCTTGTTATCGTATCCTCCGCACCCGCTTACTTTAGCCTTCAGAAGCCAACAAAAATGAAAGTACGCCACCCAGTAGCGGAAGCCAATGAAGAAAGCCCGTTCGGAACACTCTCGCCGGAGGAATTCTACAGTCGCCACAACGTCACCCACTCCTCCGAGTTCATTACTAACTCGCGCGGCCTCAAGCTATTCACTCAGTGGTGGACTCCGCTCCCGCCGGCGGAAATCCTTGGATGCGTGGCCATGGTCCATGGCTTTACTGGCGAGTCGAGTTGGTTTTTGCAGTTGACTTCTATTTTATTTGCTCAATCTGGTTTTGTTGTCTGTGCCATTGACCATCAAGGCCATGGCTTCTCCGATGGCCTCGATGGTCTGATCCACCATATTCCCGATCTCAATCCCATCGTCGACGACTGTATCCAGTTCTTTAACCGCTTTCGCGAAACTCACGCGCCCAACTTACCTGCGTTTCTGTACGCGGAGTCTTTGGGTGGTGCTATAGCTCTGTACATCACGCTACAGCAGAAAACCAAGTGGGATGGACTAATTTTGAATGGTGCGATGTGCGGGATTAGCGACAAGTTCAAGCCTCCATGGCCTTTGGAGAATCTGCTTTTCATAGTTGCGGCGGTCGTTCCAACATGGCGCGTGGTTCCCACTCGAGGATCGATACCTGATTTATCCTTCAAGGAGAAGTGGAAACGGAAATTAGCATTATCGAGTCCAACGAGGATAGTTGCGAGGCCGCGTGCGGCTACGGCTCTTGAGCTGTTAAGAGTTTGCAGCGACTTACAAGGGAAATTCGAAGAGGTGGAGGTTCCATTGTTTATAGCACACGGCGGTGATGATTTGGTTTGCGACCCTGCGTGCGTAGAAGAGCTTCACCGGCGGTCCACCAGCAGAGATAAGACATTGAAAATTTATCCTGGAATGTGGCACCAGCTTGTGGGAGAGCCGGAGGAGAATGTGAATTTGGCGTATGGAGATATGGTGGAGTGGCTTAAAACCAGAGCTGAAGGCAGGTAGGAGGTTAGCGGTGGCGCGTGATGTTGTGGTACAATTACGGTTAGATGTCTTAAATGCAGTTGAATGATTCTGCCAGGTGGTAGCCATAAGGGGAGTGGACTGAGGGAGTAATAAAATGGGTAGCTAGCTACTCTGTCTCGTCCAAATCCTGTGATGTGATATTATTGTTCTGTTTTACTCTGAAATTATTATTAATAGAATCTGATGGTTAAGTTTAAGAACTTGCTAGAATGTTTGGTTATAGTATTTATAGAACATAATGAAATTAAATTAAATTAAATTAAATTAGCAATAAACATTATTTTTGATGAAATTCCTGTTGTTCTTCCTCCCTGAAGTTGCTGCATCTCTGAGGGTCAAGAGTTTCAATAAACATTATTTCAATCTACCAAATTATGTCCTTTATTGCACAACTAATTGCGTGGAAGAGGGGAGTTAGCAATTTCAATCTACAAAACACTGCCTTTCAACCACTGCTGCTAAACTTGAATGGAAACCTAACCTCTTCAATGCTAAGCATTAATTATCTTTTAACATTATACACAAATTTATGCAATTTGCAGAGCCACTAGCCACTTTGAAATACATAAAACAATTCTTGTACATACAATCATACATACCACACCTTCTCCATTTAATTTGCAGTGCCACTAGCCACTTGAGTTCAACACAATTACAATCAGCACTAACTTTAAGCTTAAGCCTCAATTTGGTGGGTGGGAATTTCAGAAAATTACTTCTT
Source organism: Croton laevigatus (assembly GCA_949640765.1). NCBI lineage: Eukaryota > Viridiplantae > Streptophyta > Magnoliopsida > Malpighiales > Euphorbiaceae > Croton > Croton laevigatus. The sequence goes on from CATIWJ010113546.1 coordinate 3,815, forward strand.
GAAGAATAAAACTAGAGATTATTCATTCGGATTCCAGAAGGCCTGCCTCATAATTTTAATTTTCGAGGAAGACGACCGCATTGACTCTGTAAACTCAGAATCTGTTTAGCAAAACCTTGGTTACCAGTTAGCAGAAGCCCATCGAGTACTCGGTTGAAAGTAAGCTTTCGAGGCATAAATCCTCTATCAACCATTTCCACTAACAACTTCCCTGCCACCAACAGATCATCTGCTTTCTTCCTCACAAACATTGAACTTATCAGTACATTATAAGTATCCAAATTTGGCAAGCAATCCCCACCATTCATCTTATCAAACAAATCGAACCCCTTCTCAATTTCTCCTTCATCACAAAAGTACCTAATCAAAATATTGTATGTTTGAACATTTGGTTTGCATTCATCAATTTTCATTCCTTCCATAAACTCCATAGCCCTCTGCATTTGGCCTACATGGCACAATCCTCTAATCACCAAATTATACGTTACCGAATTAGGGACATAACCCTTTTTCACCATTTCATCAAAAATCAATATAGCATTCTCTACACTATCCTTCTTACATAAAACTTGAATCAAAGCATTATAAGTAGCCACAGAAGGAAGCACCCCTTCTTTAACCATTTGATCGAAAACTTTTCGAGCTCTCTTAATTTCGCCAACAATACCAAATCCATGGATCACAATAGTATAAGTAACAACATCAATCTCCAATTTCCTCTTTTTCATTTCCAGAAAGAAATTCCAAGCTTCATTTGTTTGACCAGCTTTGAAATATCCATTAAGCATTATATTGTAAGTAGTCAAATTAGGGGTTACTCCTCTCTCCACCATCTCCTTCATTACTTCTAATGCTTTTGGTGTTCTTTTAATCAAACACCAACCATAAACAATTATATTATAGCTAACACAATCAGCTTTAAATCTACCCCTTAAAACCTTGAACAAATTATAAGCCATTTCTACTCTTTTAGACTTACATAGCACATCAAGAATTGTATTAAATGAGGAAAGATCTTGAAAGCATCCATATTCATGCATAGACATAAAAATCTTTACAGCTCTATGTGGTTTTCCGGCAGCAGCGTACCTTTCAGCGATGATTGCAAAGGTTTTTGGGGAAGGGCCAAGGCGGAGAGAGCGCATTCGAGAAACAAGATGCCAGAGGTTGCGATAATCACGGAGGCGGGCGGCGATGTCAATGGCATGGTCGAATGAGGAAGTGTGGTGGCAATAGAAAGGGTGGTAACTAAGGAGGTTGAAGAAATGAAGGGCCTTAGGGCCATGGTTCCATAGGCGTTTGAGGACGGTGTTAACTAGCTGTGGAGTCCATTGAATCGTGGGAGTGTGAAGGGACTGTGCTAGAGTTTCTGGGTTTGTTGAATTGAGAATGAGATTGGCTAAATCGGTGGCTTCTGGTGGTTGTGACGATTGAGTGGCGGCGTAACTATAGTAACGGGGTTCCGGTGGTTGGAGACGACGGAGGCTGAAGCTATTAGCTTTGAGTAGCTGTGTACGCATTTTCGGGTCATAATTTTCTCTTTTCAGTGAAAATATAGAAAAATCGGATTTTTAAGTTGGGATTCTTTCAAAAAATTGGCAAAAAAAAAAAAAAAAGATGACTAATAAAAAAGTAAAAAACATCATAATATTAGAAAAAATGTCTAATAATAGTTATAAGGGTATTTTTGTTACAAATTTATAAAATGTATATCAAGAGTTTCCATCAAATTTATTCTGTCACCTTGCTTCTTTTTCTCGTTGACACTTTAACCAAAAAAATTCGACTACCATGTTTTTCTAGTGAGGCTTGGAACATGACATAATCATGTATTCGACTGGCTTCATTACCTCCAACCCCTAGAAACTCGACGAAATCAATTTTCCGACTGGTTTCCATCTATTTTCAATTGAAACCCCCCTAAAATTCTAAAATCAAACGAAACCAACATCGACACCGATCCTCATCTTCAGCCATCGTCGATCGAATAGTTTTCGACCAATTGTGAAAAAGCACAAACACGTCTTCGAAAAGTTGATGGCAACTCAAAGCCGTAGGGTTTTTAAGCCTTTGCGAAGAAATTGAGTTCTGCAAAACCTACTTCTTTTATTTTCTGACAGTAGTGATGGGTTCCAGTGGTTTCTCGTGCCATTTGTCTTTTCTTTAGGACATGATCGTTAATGTTATTATCACCAAAAGATTCATCGGTATTTGAGCTATTGACTAGTGCTCTCAATTTGTTAGTCGGAAGCAAGGTGGAGGCGATGCCGAGGCTTCTTTCTCTGCTAGATCTTTTCAACATTCACATCCAATTGTATTTTAGTTGGTTTCCTCAAAGTTTATTTTATTTATTGAATTATTAATGTCCTCATAGTTATTTGCTTTTGACAAAAAAAGTCATTTTCGATAATTTGGGGAAAGTATTTATCTCTCGCGTAGAGAGATCTCTCACAAAACTTTCATGTGTTATGTTATGGTATTTCCATAATATTTTAAAAGTTTTTATAATTTAAGTGAGCCTTATTAGAAATTTGTAAAAGGGATATTTATGAAATCAAAAACATTTTTCTTGCAAAAACATGAGCCTGCACAGCATAAGAATAAAATTAGTTTTCAAAACATTCTAGGTCATTTGAAAAAAAAAATAAAAATAAAAAAGAGAAATGCAAATCACCGGAAACAAAAAGAATATGATTGGCAACCTCATTGCCTCCGCAGATGACAGCCAACTGATGAACGAAGAGTACAGTTCAAAAGTTCACTTACCAGTAAGTCGTCTGGTACCCTCAGATTTATCTTTAGAGCACTGGAAGATGTCCAAAACGACAACTGAACTTTGGACTTACCGCCGCCTGGAAATCGAAAACCATGGTTTTTCGATAGGTTTCTATCCATTTTCAGGCATTTCCTTCATGATTTCTGTCGATAATCAAGTTGGAAAGTGAGAATCTAAGCTATTTATATTGATTTTTGGCACATAATCATTTGAGTTGCATTGAAGCTTCACCAGAGAAGATGGAAGACCGGTTGTCATTGATTTTCCAGTGGTTTCTGTTGGATTTCAAGCTTCCAATAGGTTGCCGACATGATTCTGACCAGAATCCAATCAAAACCGTCCGGTTTCTATTGATTTGCAACCGGAAAATGCCTCGTCGAAAAATGGGTTCATTGAAATTCTTTATCGGACCGCTGTAGTATAAAATTTTGGTCGCCTGAAACATATCAGATAACTTATACACTAAAATTGACTTTTTTTTTTACTTTCCCTCCCCCCTCCAATCGAGTGACCTAAAAAGCATTTAAGTTGCCATTTTTAATATTATTTTACACAATTATATTTTTTTTCTAATTATTTTAATTATTGAGAATGAAACTCTAAGACCCTAAGAATTAGTGATTGAATCTCTAACAATCCCAAAGTAAAATAATTACGAGACATATCTTGCATAAAAATATGTAGCTGCACTCATTTTTAAAATCTTGGTTAAATTAACTTATTATTCCTACATGATGACCATTGTGGTACATTTTCCAAATGGGAAATATAAGTAAATAACATATTTTTTAAGTTTACTTTAGTAAATGGCACAAACTTTGAAAAATATAGTAAATAATACATTTGTTTAGTTTTTAATTTCGTACCCCTCTTTTATTTTTTTTATTTTATTTCTTTTAAATAAAGAAAAAAATAAAAATATTACTGATTCTCGGTGATTAGCCAACTATGGTTCGGTGACGGGCCAACGAATTACACCAAAGTTAAAACAAAACTCAAAAAAAGCGATTAATGGGCTTGTTAGTTCAACTACTATTGAAATACTAAAGTTCACCCTAGAATAGAAGTACAAGTGGTCACCCTACCACTCTCAAACTCACTACTAAAGAGTTGCGATCAAATTCCAGCAACCGGTGAAAATTTCAGTGATTGGCCGACGGTGGTTCGGTGACCCGCGGTACTAGTCTGGCAGGAGTCAGTTGGGAAGGGTGGTGGTCTGGCGGAATATGACATAATAAGATATAATTTTATAATTCCATATAATAATAAAATATAATTTGGCTTATGACATAATGAAAAATTGTGTTTTGTCACTTATAAAAGTTATGGGTTTTCCCCGAAAAAAAAAGTTATGGGTTCGAATCCCAAATTTGACAAAACTATATTTTTCCCATATGAGCCATATGTCAAGTGTATATAATTTTTCAGGTTAAACAATTAATCAAAGAAGTTAAATTTTTCCAAAATGTGGCATTTTTAAAAATTTAAATTTATTTATTTTTAAAATATACTATTTACTATATTTTGAAAATTTTATGCTATTTAGTATTATTATTAATTTTCAAAATGTGTTTGCTTTCAAGCCTCTCCTAAAATTCGCTTTTAACTTGTTAATAACAGCGTAGGAGAGAGAAAGCTATGATGTGGGCTTTTTGCAGGAAATGGGCTTGTAAAATCCAAGAATTTGAGATTGAGAGATTTCCTCTGTATCTCGTCTCTGTGGCACTCTTCAAAAACATGGGCGGGGAGCTTAATTCATTTTGATTTTAGAATCGGAGACGGAGAGTAGAGGTAGAAGAAGAACAGCGCACGCATTTTTGTTTCTTTTCAGTGAAAGCAGATAAAGAGATCGATGAGTTCAAGAGAGGGTTACAGAAACGAGCTTAGAACTGCGATTCGCCAACTCGGCGATCGTTGCCTGTACTCTGCCGCCAAATGGTACTCTTTTCCACTCAAGAACCCTAAACACTATCTCACTGTTTATTTGTTTATCCGCTTGTAATTTTCTTTTCTCAACTTTTTGTCTTGTTCTAGGAACTGAAATTTGTGCTCATTTTGCTTCCAAGTTGCTGTTTACTCGAAGCCGAAATGAAATTGTTGATTTGTCAAATCTATTCCTTTTGCTTAAATTTGAATTATTTTTTATAATGCATTGCTGTTTATTGTCTCTTTGGGTGATAAGTTCAGCAAAAGAAAACGTGAAACTCCCAAATGCTTTCAGTTTACTTTGATTGACAAATATGGTAGGCAGTAACTGAATTACACTAAGCACTTTGAATTGTTTGCGATTCTTCTGTTTTAGTTTAGACTTGGGATTTTTAAGTGTCTTTTGGAACTCATATTAGTGGTTTATCTTTAGCAATGCATATTTTTTTTTTTTTTTGAGAAAGTTAGCAATGCATTTTCATTTTATCATTAGTGGGTGTTCAGGGCAGGAGAACAGCTTTTGGGAATCGAGCAGGACCCTGCAAAGTTCACTCCTTCAAACACCCGGTTTCAGCGTGGAAGTTCAAGCATTCGCAGAAGGTTCCGCACCAATGACATCACTTCTACCCCAGCAGCTGGTGTATCATATGTTTCTACTCCTGTGATGGAGGAAGATGAGCTGGTGGATGGTGATTTCTATCTTCTAGCAAAGTCATACTTTGATTGCCGAGAATTCAGAAGGGCTGCACATGTGCTTCGAGATCAAACTGGAAAGAAATCTGTATTCCTGAGATGCTATGCTCTTTATCTGGTTTGTTGCATTCTTATATAATGATCTTGTTCTGCTCATTTTTCTGATGATATGGCTATGCTGATTTCTGTCAGCGTCTAAAATATAGCTTTAGCTGTTCTCCTACCAGTTCTTCCTGAATTAATTCGATTAAATTGTCCAAAAGTGCATATCTTTCTTAACACCAGGGAAATTGTTAGATATGAAATTGAGTTGTACTAAATATAGACTCATGTAAGTCAATGCTTTAATTTGTCTGCTCTTTAATTGGTGGAAAATGTTGAGTCCAATGCAATGTTTAACTTAAATGGATTGCAATAAGTCCAACTTAAGACTTGAAGATAAGCTACCATGGGCTTTACAAGGATTAGGATTAAAGAACCTGATGTCCAAGACAAAAATGAAAAATATTTTTGCTGCATAGATATTTAGATATACTGATTTACGATACTTTAATTGATGCTTGTACCTTAAACAAGAAAGATGCTCTTATTATGGCATTCGATTTGCTTGTTTGTCCACACTAGAAAGCTTTAAATGCTGAAAGTATCTAGAGGATGGGGATACCGTTACTAAATAGTAAGCTTGGAACTCCTCTCATAGAATGTTTTGATTGAATTTCTCTGATGTAGCAAGTTTAAACAGATGTGGTGTCCCTTTGTAATTTGTTTGGCTTGTGAAGCCTTGAACTTTGTGTTATGACAACTTAAACAAACTATTTATTTTATTTGCACCTTAAATTAGAAATATAAAGCTTAATGTTCTCAAATTAGAAATTTAGTATTTGTAAAGTTCTTATGTTACTTAAAATGTCAAACTTATCAAGGACTGAGAACAGTTAGAGTTGTGCTGATGATGTTTACTAAAGGAAAATTCTCACGGGATTCATCTTTTTTCTGCCTTTTCAGCATTAATTGGAGTACGGTGCTAAAATAAGAAGCAGCATGAGTATCATAGGACTAGCTACTAAACCTGCAATCTAAAGTTAGAAGCGCTAGTTTATATGAGAATGATAAATGTTTTCTATGTGAAAGTATCCTGCTTTGGCTGTTATAAATATTTTGCTATTTTATTTTCTAACATTTCGTATTTTTTCTTCTTTTATTCTGGTTTATGATGAACATAGTTAAAAGGCAGATAATAATGAAAACCTGATGAATTTCTATAATCAGCCTACATTCCACATTCAATTACTTGAAGAAGGGTCTGGGGGGAAGTCTCATTTATGCATGCTTTACATTTCACTTTATCATTTTAGTTGGTGTTGGAAAGTAATAGTGAACTGTACTTCTGGTGGTTTTATGCTTATATTTGCATTTGTATGCATTGATGACATTGAAGTGATTCTTAGAACCTAAACACCTTTGTTGAGCTTTTATTCTGGTATAACCTATTTACCTTTTGTCAATCCTAAATCATGCTTAGGTGATTTTGTTAATGAAGTTTTGCGCTTCTATCTTACCTTGCTCTTTGATTTAAAGGCTGGCGAAAAGAGGAAGGAAGAAGAGATGATTGAACTTGAGGGATCATTAGGGAAGAGTGATGCTTTGAATCATGAGCTAGTGACTCTGGAGAGAGAGTTGTCAACACTCCGCAAGAATGGCATGATTGATCCATTTGGCTTGTATTTATATGGTCTTGTACTCAAGGAGAAAGGCGATCAGAACCTTGCTCGAACAGTTCTTGTGGAATCTGTGAATAGCTACCCTTGGAATTGGAGTGCGTGGTCTGCACTGCAGTCATTGTGCAGTACAATTGAGATTTTAAGCAACCTTACCCTCAGTAACCACTGGATGAAAGATTTCTTCCTTGCCAATGCTTACCATGAGCTGCGGAGGCACAATGAATCCCTAGCAAAATATGAACATCTACAAAGCACTTTCAGTTTCAGTAATTACATACAGGCACAAATTGCTAAAGCCTGGTACAGTCTAAGGGAATTTGAACAAGTTGAATTAATATTTGAAGAACTTCTGAGAAATGATCCTTTCCGAATAGAAGACATGGAAATGTATTCCAATGTGCTCTATGCGAAGGAGTCTTTCTCTGCTCTCAGTTGCCTTGCGCAGAGGGTTTTTATGACAGATAAATATAGACCCGAATCCTGTTGTATCATTGGAAACTATTACAGTTTGAAGGGGCAGCACGAGAAATCTGTTTTGTACTTTAAGAGAGCACTCAAGTTGAACAAAAATTTCTTATCTGCCTGGACTCTCATGGGTCATGAGTATGTTGAAATGAAAAATACCCCTGCCGCTATTGATGCCTATCGGCGTGCCGTGGACATTGATCCTTGTGATTATCGAGCTTGGTATGGACTGGGGCAAGCATATGAGATGATGGGAATGCCCTTCTATGCTCTTCACTATTTTAAGAAATCTGTATTCTTGCAACCAAATGATTCTCGATTGTGGATTGCGATGGCTCATTGTTATGAAACTGATCAGCTTCAAATGCTTGAGGAGGCAATCAAGTGTTACAAAAGGGCTGCCGATTGTAATGATAGTGAAGCAATAGCCCTGCACCAGTTAGCAAATCGCCATAAAGAGCTTGGCCATGCTGAAGAAGCAGCATTCTACTACAAGAAGGACTTAGAGAGGATGGATGCTGAAGGAAGAGAAGGACCGAATATGGTTGAAGCTTTGCTGTTTCTTGCTAGCCACTGTAGCGGGCAGAAGAGGTTTGAAGAGGCAGAGGTGTATTGTACCCGTCTCATGGATTTCACTGGCCCTGTAAGTTCTATGATCTATTTCAGCTATGAATTTAATTTGGAAAATCAAGAGTCCATATTTTCAAGTTCCACTGTCTATTTTACATATGAATTCTATTCAGATATATCCAATTTAGGGGGTGTTTCCCTTACAAGTTACACAAAGTTAGATTCATGCTATATTATTGATTTGGTTTCCAGGAAAAAGAAACAGCGAAGAGCATTCTTCGAGGAATGAGAGCAGGAGAATCCAGTTTCCGTTTAATGGATGTTGAACATTTTCACGCCTGATCGACTTTATTGAAGTACAACTCCCTTTCCTTAATTTGAATGTTGCAGTGTTACTGGTATACATTGTGCATTAACCTTGACTGACATCTGTAATACAAACTTGGAAATTGAGACTTTTGCTACAAGGCATCAGCTTATACATATATGCTGAAACTTCAGTCAATGGACAGATATCAGCCAGGTCAAAAGTGATTAGTTGACTTTTGTTGTGTTAACTATAATTATTTACTTGGGATATGGAGCTTAGTTTTGTTATGTAATTTTCTCAAATGATATGAGAGAGAGAGAGAGAGAGAGATCTCTAAAGCCAGTGGGGAAGTCTTTGGTAGTGAAGTGCTATTAGGGGGGCGATCTTATTTCTTTCTGGAGTAAGCTGGAGAAAAGAAAAAGGACCCTTGGCATCTCTACTAGGAGTGATGAAAGCCTGTGACTGTGAGAGAGAATTAATACATTTTCTGGCTCCACTTTTGTCCGAGATTTGCAAGTAAGTTTATTTTTTTTTTTGGAATATGCACATTGATTTTTTCAAAGATAGCTTCTCTACATTATCATCTATGGTAATTATTTGAAGGTGGTAAGTGAAAAGGCCCTGGAATAGTAATGTTCCTTGTATGTTAGTTGTCGATCTATGCAACTTTATTTGTGAATACTGAATTCTCAAAACTAAGATGCAAAATTCAAAAGATGCTGCAGCAATTAATTCAGGACAACTCAAATTTGAGTTATCATAGTCAAATCCAGGATTTATTTTCAGTTCCATCACATTAATAATTCAATACAAGCTTCTATCACAAAACAGCCACAATTAAGTACTAAGATTTGTATCCAACATTTTCTTTATAAACTTTGAAAGATCAAGTAGGCATTGCTTTTCATTTGGGTTCTGTGAAGAAGTTGTTGAGTGATGGCATTATTTCAGGCGCCTTGTTGCGAACGTATTTTCGTACGAAATGCTCAGAATACTTCTCTCCCTCCTGAAAGTTCTCCAGAACTCCCGCAGCCCTGTTCTGCTTGTTAACTCTGTTTTCCAATCAACCCAAAATAAAGGTTGTAAATGGCAACTCCAAAATACAAATGAGGCCTCTATTTTGCATTCTACTTTTCATAGAATCAAACAGAATGAAAATGTAAAAATCAATGTCAGTTCATACAATCTCCTTCTGTTAGGTTATTTTCAAGAAAATCATATTATTTGTTTCCCACCAAAGGAGACGAGCCGATTCACGGTTCATCTATGGACCTGATATTTCCGGTCAAATGAAACAACCAAAGACAGTATACCATCTTTGGCTTTTCAGATGACGAAAAAATCCAAATCCAGAGAATAAAACAATGGCTCGTTAAAACATTTTTGGTGGGATAAAGAGGAAACTCCGTAGGAAAACCCTAAAGAAAAATCCCAAGAAAATGCCTGATTTTGCGTAGCTATGACTCAAAATGCTTCCATTTTCATTTGGAAGGCGATCTTAAGGGCTACGCTTAAAATTGAAAACACAAGGAACAAACAGAAAATTGCTTAAAAGGGAGAAAATAATCATCCCAAACCCAAACTATAATTTTCTTATGTTAGAAATGAAAAATTTTGGACTGCACATTATGTTGAGATCACAAGACAACCCAAAAGAGAGAAAATTATACCAAACACTGGTGCAACATTAGGACGCTAATCAATATACTATAATCATAAAGGAGAACAAGAAATAAAAAATACTGCAGAGATGATAATCTTAATCTGATTGCCACTCAAAGCATCAAATTTCAGTTAGACCAACTGGTTGACTTCTATATTGCATTTAAAGCTGTAAAGCACCAATAAGAACAAGAATCATTTCAATCGCATATGATTAAAGTAAATTCCAGTATTCTCAACAACTAAAAGAAAATTCACAATCAAACCAAATAATCATAGAAAAGGAATTAGAAGCTGACATCGAGGCAAGGCAAATATGCATAAGCGAAAAATCTATATATACTATCACAAATAGATTTATATACAAAAGACAAACCTGACTTCAGGATTGATGCAGATGTTGCGGACTAGTTGCAACCCGCAGATCCCGACGGCAACTCCGACGGCGGCGAAAAGAGGATACACCTACATCAAAAATAGATGAGTACCACTAGATCTATCTATACTTTATCTCTTTACCCATAGTACTAACTTCTAATCTAAACGCGTAGAAAAGTAAGAAACACAGTTGAATAAGAATCTATAACTAACAGATCTAGCAAATCGAAGAAGAATCTGAACTAACCTCAGGCCTAATCCATCGACCTCCTGCCATTTGAACTCACTAAAAGGTCGGGATCGGAGAGAGAGAAACGGAGATTGGTTTTTTTTTTTTTTTTTCTGCAAAAGATTGAACGAGGAATGAAAGGAGAAAAAGGAAAGAACAATTTAGCTGGACTATGTTGTTTGGTAAAAAAAAAAGGCTGGACTTTGTTGTTGGTACTTGCGCTAATTTTTTTTTTTTAAAATGAGAATGGTGGAAACTGATTGGTAGAGAGAGTTGCCCAATAAAAATTAGACACGTAATTTAATTTATTTTGTATTTCGCCATTTTTTTTAACAAGGATATAATTTTCATCACTTGAAAATTACAAATCACAGCCCCATGGGGAATATGATATCTATTACAAGCAAAGGATGCATTCAAACTTGCTTAGTCAAATCATGTGCATGACTCTGGGAAAGTAGAAACACCCAACACTACTAAATTGTTGCTGAAGCCTTTTAATATCCTCCATAAGCTGATAATGACAATTTTTGCCCAATTGAACTAACTACCTTAGAATTGCACAGTCACTCCACTGTTTTTCCTGAATCCATGATAAAGGCCAACTGTACTACAAAGGCCTCCAATATTAGTGGATTAGTAATGAAAGAGAACTCTTTAACTCTCCAATCCATAATTCTACCATGTTCCTTTAAAATGTTTGACACCGCACCTCTATTCCCAGCTTCTAGGATAGTAACATCAACATGAAATACATGAGAAAAATCTTGCTGATAGGAGACGGCTTTGATAGTAGAAAAATTCTTAGGTAGACCTAGTCTATCACGTCATCCATGCACCAATCTAATTGCATGATGACACATCAGCAGATGATTAGTTATATCTTTTTATTTTCTTTTTATTTTATTTTCCTAATAGTTATCCTAACTAATGTGTCATCATGTAATTGGGCTGGTGCATAAATGACGTAGTAGACTAGGTCTACCTAAGAATTTCTCCTGATAGTATGTAAAAGATGATCCCTTGGAGGGTTTATTTCTTCTTCTTCTAGATTTTTGAATACATTATGCCAGTTTAACTACCTCATCTGCTTCCACCCTTTGTCCATTAAACATTTTCTCAAATGATGCACAATTTCATAAGCAATCATATGTTATCAGTAATTAGTCTTCCTCATATGAAGCAACTTTGACTGTTTGAAATGATTTCACCAATAATCCTTTTGAAGTCTGGCCGTCAGAATCTTAGACATAATCTTATAGCTTGCATAAGCTAATCGGTCTAAGTTTTTTCACAGTAGCAATGTGAGGTACATTTGGAACTAAAGAGATAATAGTATGATTGAGATTTTTGAGCATTCTCCCAGTGTATATCTTTTGTATAATTAGCTTTACCTAATTTAGTCTCTGTAAAATCAGTTAGTCAAAGATGCTCCTAGGTTTAAGGCTTGTATCAAAGGCACCTTTGTGTATATTACTGATGTTTTCCAATAGATGCAAATCAAGGATTTACACTATCTTACAATCTCTTCACTCTTAACTTCCCAATAAGAAAGTTATTCATCTCATCAGTGACCGTGGTTGGAATATCCCAGCCAAAGATATCCAATTCTTGGTTTGCCGTGGTGGAGTATATGTTATGATAATAAGCTAAAATAACACCCACTGTCTCTTCTTTCTTGGTAACCCAAGTACCCTTACCATCGTAGATCCCGACCAGATAATTTCGTCTTTTCCGGTGATTCACTTGATGATGAAAATAAGACGTGTTTCTGTCACAAAGTAATAACCAATTATTTTTGGATTTATGAGTCCAAAACAGTTCTTCCTCATTCACCGCTTTCTTCAACTCTTTCTCTTTAATTCTAACTGCAATAGCAGGATAGATATCCTGCCTGTTTGAATTCTCAAGTGCTCAGGTTGAGTCCATACAAGCTTTTGCATTCTGAGGATTTAGACGCACCCATTGTTTTAGATTTGCTCACAATTTTTGATCTTGGAGTGGAGTGCACTTGGAATAAAGGATCATTGTATTTCGCCTTATTCTTAATACTTTTATTTATTCTGGAATATGCTTAGGGAATATTCCCATCATTTCATCTCACAAGTTGTAACATAAACATGATCTTAGATTTGGATAGTTTTTTTCCTCCTTTGAAACTAGGATGAATTTTAGTAAAAGAATCAGATGAGAAAAAAAAAAACTCTGAAGAAGAGATAAACAGCAGCTTTTATTATACAAGGATTGGAGATACTGCTGATCCTTTTAGTTATGTATACACGAAAAACTACTCCAATAATCCAGAATAGTGCAAATTCCCAGTGACCGGAACTTCATCTGATTTTTGCCTGGAAGTCATCACTCTCCCCTCCACAGAATTCCATGGATACCGCAAAGTATATCACACAACACATTGGGCTCTAATTTATAAACTTTTCTGGAACACTTTCACCTATCGAATGAAACAGTGAGAGAATTGTTTCACAAGCACCAACTAATGCCCATCTCCTCTGAGTCCGGCTATCCATCAGCCATCAACCGTTTGGTCCATTTTGACCGGAAATGCAGCCATCACTTTCTCAATCTAACCTATGCTTTACGTGCACGGTCACGCCATGAACCTTGTTGCTTTGCCAGAACCTGTAAAAATACAACAAATTTCTTAAACTTTGCTTCTTTTATTCCCTTCCTAATCAAGAAACCATTTACCTTCTCACTTAAAAGGCCTGCAGCAACTTCAGTTTTGTAGCTATGCATTTCCTCCTTGTTGTCTGCCTCGGCTTCACCATCTGAAAGCACAGATTGTGGAAGGGCTGGTGCTCCAAACATGGCCTCATCATGGGCAGCCTTAATCACCTCCTCCCTCTTTGCCTTCAAATTTGAATGACATAAATGATATAAGAAGCTATAGGACTTATTAATCTCTCAAGATAACCGTATTCTAATGACCAGGATTTATGATTAGCAAATGAAACCCAAATTGAAAGGACAACGGCAACATAGGCAGGCATGTACCTCCACAGCAGAAAACCTGAAGCTCTGCCCAATTTGTTTGACCAGCCCTGCATCATCTTCTGCAGCTGCAATAACAAAGATACGTTGTCAACTCTATTTTGCGCAGAAAACTATTTGTTCAAAATGCCATGACTACTAGATGTAACAAAGTCCATAATTTAACTACTAAGACTACACTACAACTACACTACACTTGATGATATTCGTGTTAGTGTAATAAATTGTCATGCCACACAACTTTAACACTTTTGTACGCACTAGCTCCAGGTTCACAGTTGTGGATTTATGCAATTTTATATCACTAGGGGGCATACAGGATGTGTAAAAGTTGACGAGGAATACATTACAGACATTTCCACAACAAGGTCATACTGATGCGTGAGAGCATTTAATGATTTATGTATGTATGCCAATTAGCAATTGCATTTCACAACAGGTACAAAATAGGTGAAGCATTCAGATTTTGCAAACTCCAAATGAAAAGCATATAAATACCTTCTGCCACATTTCGTCAGTAACAAATATCCATCTAAAGGTAAGTACAGTTAAAGAGAGGTGATTGTCTTGTCAGTTCTTATAACAGCTGAATCAAGAACTACAAGAACAAAAAGGATAGACGATAAAGGCAACAAAACATGATGAAATACAACAAGAATGTAAACTTTCAAAGTCACATTTTTTAATTCATCAACCACACACATAAGGCAAAATGTTACTTTGGTAGAATACAAGAAGACAAGGAATGTGGATATATTATGCCTCACCTTCAATTTCCTCATCATCAAGTGGTGCATCGTTGTTGAACTCAAATCGCTCCCAACCAGAACCCATCCCTTTTCCGGTATCTTTTGCAGCTGCACAGCAAATACAGAATAATATTATTGAGAACTGATTCCCAGGAGTAAGTCAATACTATTTCCTTGATGCAGTCCCAGGAGTAAGTCAATAATACTATTTCCTTGATGCAGTAAAAATCAGGCAGAAGCAACTGAGGAATAAGCGGTGTCTATACCTATATGTTATCCAACCAAGTAGTCACAGGTTTCCATTTTTCACTTTTTTTAAAAGTTTAACTTGAAATTAATTTTCCCTAAGTTAAATAAAAAAAGGGAACAAAAAAGACATTGAAATATTGTCTGTTTATTTGTCCCTCAAACTTATGTGCGAATAGGGTAACATGAACAATGAATTTGTCTCAATACATATCAATGCAAATATAAGCAGTTATCATCATGTCCCAATAATGAGGTACACCTATCAATGTTAAGAAAATTATTAAGGACATCAATCAGGGTCCATCAGATCTCCTATAATAACCCATAACATGAAATGAAATGACATTTCAATATAGATCTTGTAATGGCCTTTCTCAACACATGCATGTGCTAGTGTGTAACGAAATGCATAAAAACAAGACCAGAATTGACCAAAGACAAAATGTTGCCAACAGAACATCATCATCACCTTTACATTTAATAATTGAAGATTAATAACAGAACTCCACAGATGCTACATTAAACTTCACAACTAACAAGTGCTGTGACGAACCTGCAGTCCTGGAAGGTTCACATTCAAATCCAAGACAGGGAAGACTAGATTACAGCATATTGACTTTGGATGCCAGGAAATTTGTAACAAAAATTCAACACAACAGTATTCGGATCTCATATGAAATGCAAATACTCTGCAATTTTTACCTATAATGGAAGGAAGTGGAAATTATTCAACACGTACAGTAATCCTAACACCTCATAAGCAAGAAAAAGAATAACACTGCAACTATATTAACAGATGAAGGATGCCAATTTCCTACCAGTTTCTTTAAGTTGAAGTTTCATCCTGGCTTTGACTCTTTCAGCTGGTGTCTGCTCATCAAACAAGCCCAAATTTTAGTGCTTGGAGCAACAACAGAATGAAAGGGAGTGATTAAACTACTTCTCAGAATCTCAATTCTCCAATCAAAAGGCGTTAAGTAGATCTATTTGAGTGACAAACAGTATATCATATTGTAAAATGTTGAAATTTTACCTTCCATAGTAAGGAAGAAAAACCATTCAAAATCTGATTGCTAACTCAAAATTTTCAAAAATAAACGCGAGTTAAAGAATTAAGAAAAGCTGTTGGGGTTAGATTCGGCTGCAAATCAGCAGAAGCTCCTGCTCCTCCTGCCAAGGCCTCCGCTGCTGCTGGAGATGATGATGACGACTTGGATCTCTTTGGTGATGAAACTGAGGAAGACAAGAAGGCAGCTGAAGAGAGAGCAACCAAGAAGGAATCCTCCAAGAAGAAAGAGAGTGGAAAATCTTCTGTTCTTCTGGATG
>CATIWJ010113579.1:0-31177 GCA_949640765.1 Croton laevigatus
TATATAAAATATATATATATTATTTATTAATTTATTAGTGGGTACCCACGAAATCGGGGATGGGGAACCCACGGGACGGGGAGTATAAAATCCAACCCCACCCCATTTATTTTAATGGGGAAAAATCGAGCCCCGTCCCCGACACTATGGGGAAAAATCATGCCCCGTTCCCTCCCTATTTGGGGCGGATTCCCACGGAGAATGGAGAATCCCCACCCCACGCCCATCCCTAGGGCGAAGCAAGATTGCGCATGATTTCTGTTATAATTTTTAGAATTACAACTGTTTTATTATTTCTCTATTTCCTCCACGCGCCTACCTCCACATATACCATTTATTTTTGCCCTTTACCTACCTAAAATCCTACCTATTTTTATGCAATTACATAAAATAAAAATCATTCAATTGATATTTTTGAACAAAAATAGAAGGTTATTTGTAATTAATTGATTTTTGTCACAATCCTTTTGGGCTTTGATGCTAGAGCGGAGTATGACTGTATACGTCTGTAAAATGATTAATTTAATTATCTTTATCAATTATTTAGACTCAAAATAATTAATTTAAGTTGACTAAGTAGTTAGTCCGTCAAATTTATATATTCTATCAAATCTTAACTAATATCGGATGTGTATTTTCCTCTCCAATTAAGGAAAAATTAATTTGTAAATTATACAGCTGTGGTTATAAAAGCAGATAAGAAAGAAAGGTGGACAGAAGGAAGGCCGGGCTGGGGAAGTTAGTAACAGGAGCGGCATCTTTAAGACATCTGACTTCCGACCACCACCACCACCCGTCTGCACGTAAAGAGCGCGTGGCAGGTCAAGATTGACAAAGGGCATAAAGTGTTATTTAGTAGGTCCCATCGCCTGCCCGCCCTCTTTTTCATTATAACCCAAAACTCTGGTATATATACCAACTTGAGTGGCCTCTTTCAAAGGTCGAGAGACGCACAACACAATACAATATTCACTCTCATCCTTCTTCTCCTTATTTTTCCTGTCGATTATGATTCTCTGAAACGAATTCTAATTTCTATACAAATATTATATATCGTCACTGTATCTTTTAACAGTTCTTCATCTCATCGACGACGAAGATGTCGGCCAAAGGCGGCATCAGTTTGGAGGAGATTAAGAACGAATCCGTTGATCTGGTATTTTCTCGTTTTAAATTCCTTTTTTCTTAGACAATTTTTTATAATAGTTAGCTCAATTCATAGCTGCAGAGGAAAAATTGAATAGTTACGTAGTTTCGTTTAATTATCAGTTTATCACTGTAGCTGTATGATCATGTTCATGCTTTTATGTCATCATTAAGCTTTGAGTTCTTGTTTGGCAGACGAGACGACCCTTACCTGGCTATTATCTTCTAGCTCTTCGTATAGTTATTTTAATAATTTATTGATTTCAGGGGAAAAATAATGAAATCAAAAAATCATACTCGATTCTTCGCTAATACGCTTTATTATTATTTTTTAATTTAATACTGTATTTAAAACATGAAAACAGTTTAACTTATTCTATTGCGAAATTCGAAGTGTATATTTTACTATTTTTTTGATATTAAATTCGTATAAGAGGACTTGTGAGTGACGAATCTGATTCGGTTAGCGTAATTTTTGACTTAAAATTGTGTTCAACTTTTTCTGCATATAAGTTCACCGCCGACGATGATATGCAATCGTAATTCGCCGGCGATCGCGTCGAAACTTTCGGGAATAGTATAAGAACAGAAACGGAGAGGACTTATGATTTGGTTGGACTTTGTGACGTGGATTTTTTCTGAATTATTTATTGAACAGAAAGTTTTTCTAAAGAAGTGCTGATTCTGTTGCTTGAGCGTGAATTGAACGCTCCTAATCACATGAATGAACCCACTGAGATCACAACGTGCGTACCTTTAAAGTTACGTACGTAGCCAAATTTGATTAAAACCAAATTGGTTTGGTTCTTTAATTGTTTATTTTGGTTTTTTGGTAAATAATTAATTTAATTTTCGAAATTCTTAGTATTTTCTTATTTTTCGTCACTTCAAACCTTCATTTTAATAAAACTCCAAATCACTATCCTTATTTATTTCGATTGACTCAGTGGTCATGTGGGACAAATTTTTGTGGTACTATATTTGACTTTTGGGATGAGATGAGAAAATTTTGATTGACTTGTAGGTTCGTGTTCCTATTCACAACGTATTAAATTTAGAATTGCTAGTTTGATTCGGCGACTAAACACAGTTGCTTAGTTCATTAATCTTTGGAATCTCAGATAAGATGCTTTATAATTCATGCTATACAGTTTAAACCTTCGATTGAGCATTCCTGTTCTGTTTTCAGCTAAACAGGGTTACTTACCTCAATAATCCTTGGAATTTATTTATTTATTTTTCGAAGAGTTGGAATTTATTTAAGATAAGGTGATTTGAAATTAATGTTCTACTGTTTAAACCTTCAACTGAGCATTCCTGTTCTGTCTTCAGGAAAGGATTCCTATAGAGGAAGTGTTTGAACAGCTGAAATGCACCAGGGAAGGTCTTTCTTCAGAAGAAGGAGCCAATCGGCTTCAAGTTTTTGGGCCAAACAAATTAGAAGAGAAAAAGGTTAGTTTGGCAATCTAATGGTCACTCTAGTTGGTCCTTTTTCTTAATACAATATCAGACTTTCAAACTTTAACTAGTTCTTTCTATGTGGTGATAATAGGAGAGCAAAATTCTCAAATTTTTGGGATTTATGTGGAATCCATTATCATGGGTCATGGAAGCTGCTGCAATTATGGCCATTGCTTTGGCTAATGGTGGTGGAAAACCTCCAGACTGGCAAGACTTTGTTGGAATTGTTGCCTTGTTATTCATAAACTCCACTATAAGTTTCATTGAAGAAAACAATGCTGGAAATGCAGCAGCAGCCCTCATGGCTGGTCTTGCTCCCAAGACCAAGGTAACAAGCACGTAGTTGTCAACTCCAAATATTATCTGCTCGGTTCAGTTTTCATAATTATTCCCATCTAATTTTTTTCAATCCTTTGTGTGGAAAAATATAGGTTCTCAGGGACGGTAGATGGACTGAGCAGGACGCTGCAATATTGGTTCCTGGAGACATTATCAGCATCAAACTGGGAGATATTATTCCTGCCGATGCTCGTCTTCTTGAGGGTGATCCTTTAAAGGTCGATCAATCTGCCCTTACAGGGGAATCTCTTCCTGTTACTAAGAACCCCTCAGATGAAGTGTTTTCAGGCTCAACATGTAAGCAGGGAGAAATTGAAGCAGTTGTCATTGCAACTGGTGTGCATACCTTTTTTGGTAAAGCTGCCCATCTAGTGGACAGCACTAATCAAGTTGGACATTTCCAACAAGTTCTAACGGCCATTGGTAACTTCTGTATTTGCTCTATTGCTGTTGGAATCCTTATTGAACTCATAGTTATGTATCCAATACAGCATCGCAAGTACAGAGATGGAATTGATAACTTACTGGTCCTCTTAATTGGAGGAATTCCCATTGCTATGCCAACTGTTTTATCTGTCACCATGGCTATTGGTTCGCATAGACTCTCTCAGCAGGGTGCAATTACCAAAAGAATGACAGCCATTGAGGAAATGGCTGGCATGGATGTTCTCTGCAGTGACAAGACAGGAACTTTGACCCTGAACAAGCTGACTGTTGACAGGACTCTAATTGAAGTGTTTGCCAAGGGTGTGGATAAAGAGCATGTTATCCTTCTTGCTGCTAGAGCTTCAAGAACTGAAAATCAGGATGCCATTGATGCTGCAATTGTAGGAATGCTTGCTGACCCTAAGGAGGTATGACATTGTAAAGTTGTCCTATTCTAATGTTTCACAAAGAATCAAAGATTTTGAGCATAACAAAATCATTAATTGGTCAGGCACGAGCTGGTATTAGGGAGGTTCATTTCCTTCCATTCAACCCTGTTGAAAAGAGGACCGCCTTGACGTACATAGATTCTGATGGAAGTTGGCATAGGGCAAGCAAAGGTGCCCCTGAGCAGGTGACTATTGCTATTAATGGTTCCATCACCTGGAATTCGAAATGTTATGGGCGAGAACTGCTAATTCATTTTTCCTTTTTCTACTTTATGATAGATACTAGATCTATGCAACTGCAAGGAGGATGTGAAGAGAAAAGTACACTCTGTGATTGACAAGTTTGCTGAACGTGGGCTTCGCTCATTAGCTGTTGCAAGACAGGTCCTTGATTTGATCCTTTCATCTGCATTTTTTCCCTCAAACTAACAAAATGCATAATCTCAATGTCAATTACTTGTGTGCAGGAAGTACCTGAAAAAACAAAAGAGAGTCCAGGTGGCCCATGGCAGTTCGTTGGATTGCTGCCTCTTTTTGATCCTCCCAGGCATGATAGTGCTGAAACCATTAGAAGAGCTCTCAACCTTGGTGTGAATGTTAAAATGATTACTGGTAATAATATTTGAAAGTGAATTCATCTCTCTCTTTTTTAAATATTGTACTGCTTAGACATTTTTGTGACCTTGCTGTGGTTATCCAGGTGATCAACTGGCTATTGGTAAAGAAACTGGTCGCAGGCTTGGAATGGGAACTAACATGTATCCATCTTCTTCATTGCTTGGTCAAAGTAAGGATGCTTCTATTGCAGCCCTCCCTGTAGATGAGCTCATTGAAAAGGCTGATGGGTTTGCTGGAGTTTTCCCAGGTAATTTTGGTTTCTGTGGTTGAATGTCTTTTTTCTTGTTCTATTCCTAAATTCAAATTACGCTTCCACGTACACAATTTTGTTTTGCCATATTATTGCAAGATCCCTCAAAAAAATAGTCGCCTTTCCTTGTTTCCTAAATTCTGTATTTTAACAGAGCACAAGTACGAAATTGTGAAGAGGCTACAGGAAAGGAAGCACATCTGTGGAATGACAGGAGATGGTGTGAATGATGCCCCAGCCTTGAAGAAGGCAGACATTGGAATTGCTGTTGCTGATGCAACTGATGCTGCCAGAGGTGCTTCTGATATTGTCCTTACTGAACCTGGTCTTAGTGTGATTATTAGTGCAGTCCTGACCAGCAGAGCCATATTCCAAAGGATGAAGAACTACACTGTGAGTTGCATTTTCTACTCTTTCTGCTACCCCAATTCTACTGTTGTGGAAATTTTTCAACAGTTTAATCGTACTGTTTTTTGTGCATTCTCTCTGTTGCAGATATATGCAGTCTCAATTACAATCCGTATTGTCGTGAGTACCAAAATCCATTTGATTGGCATATTTATTGTAAACCCATTCTGGTTCTTGATTTTAATCTCTCTTTTTTTGTTTCTAACGTTGCAGTTTGGCTTCATGTTTATTGCCTTAATATGGAAGTTTGACTTTGCTCCATTCATGGTTCTTATCATTGCCATCCTAAACGACGGTGAGTTCTTTTGTGTAATATATTAATATTCACAAGTTTGAATTCTGACATTTTACCATAGTTTATTTATGTCATCAACATGTCTGATTTGGTGAATCATTTTGACTCTAGGAACAATCATGACAATTTCAAAAGACAGAGTGAAACCGTCTCCACAGCCAGATAGCTGGAAGCTCAAAGAGATCTTTAGCACAGGCGTTGTTCTTGGAGGTTATTTGGCACTAATGACCGTGTTATTCTTCTGGGCTATGAGTGAGACCGACTTCTTTTCGGTAAGATATTACTCATCATTGCCTGAAGGAAAGTACAGACAGGATTTTGTTCTTTGACAATGTTTTGTATCGATCCATGCAGGACAAATTCGGTGTAAGACCATTGCGACACAGTGATCCTGAAATGATGGCAGCTTTATACCTGCAAGTGAGTATCGTGAGCCAAGCCCTCATTTTTGTCACAAGGTCCCGCAGTTGGTCCTATGTTGAACGCCCTGGACTACTTCTTCTCAGTGCATTCATGATTGCTCAGCTGGTAATGCGTTAATCTGATCCTATAAATTTCTCCTTGGATTCTAGTGATAAAATGAACAAAGACAAAAATATTATCATATTTTTCATTGTGGACAGTTTGTTGACAACCTAAACTTACATATTAGACTATTTAAATGACAGGTGGCAACATTGATAGCAGTTTATGCAAACTGGGGTTTCGCTCGCATTGAGGGATGTGGCTGGGGATGGGCTGGTGTAATCTGGCTTTATAGTATTGTTACTTATATCCCACTTGATCTGCTCAAATTCGCAATCCGTTACATTCTGAGTGGCAAGGCATGGGATAATCTTTTGGAAAATAAGGTATATATATTGGTTATATTGTTTTTGGTTATAGAATCCCTAAGAGTTTTAACTATTTTCTCTACATTGAGATTTGATCCAACGATCATTTACGCTTCTTCTTAAAACAGACTGCCTTTACAACAAAGAAAGACTACGGAAAAGAAGAGAGAGAAGCACAATGGGCCACAGCTCAAAGGACACTTCATGGCCTTCAGCCACCTGAAACCAACAACTTATTCGGTGAAAAGAGTAGTTACAGGGAGCTTTCAGAAATCGCTGAGCAAGCCAAGCGACGGGCTGAGGTTGCAAGGTCAGTTTCAGTATCCAAACAGCTTATCTCATTTGGACTAACATTACTATAATTCTCACTTTTTATACACTGAAAAATCTTACCTTTACATTTCTATTTTGCGTTTACAGGCTGAGAGAGCTGAATACTCTTAAAGGGCACGTTGAGTCAGTGGTGAAGCTTAAGGGACTTGACATTGACACAATTCAACAACATTACACAGTTTAATGAGTTAGCAGAAAAGAGGGAGAAAGAAGATATGATGACGAAACAAATTTTCCTAATTGAAAATTTTTCTTTAGATTAGATTAGAATATATGTTATTTCTACTGTTGTTATAATTTATCGGTTTTTTGTTCGCTCTTTCCTCCCCATTAATGGACACAGGAGAGTTATTCTCCTTTAAGCTTATTTACCTTTAGTAAATAGTTTTTACTCAATTTCTCATTGGTGTACAACTTTCTAAACTTCCCATTTTACTTTCTCGCCTTCTTTATATCGCTTCCAAATGTTTTTTTCTTTCCCACCTTTAAAATTGATGTGTCATGACTCGTAATCTTCCTCGCAAGGTACCTTGAGACTATTCGTAGAAGTTGACTTCCAAAGTAAAATTTAAGGATGTCCTTTGTTGGCTAAGATGATTATGAGAGAAACTTGCCTTGTTCTTTTACTTGGAATAGAGCTATATTATAAGCTGTTCTATGCAATTAATCCAAGCAAATTAGTTTTCCTTTCCTAAGATGATGACATTAGCTTACTTACCAAAACACTACCAATGGAGTACTTATAGTCAATATGTTTGGAATAAAAACCTCAAGCAAAGTATAACAAAAACTCTATAACAAACCACTAAAAATCAAGGAACTGCAAATAAAACTTTAAATAGGCAAAATAATGTAAAGAATTATTCTTACTATATACAGTCTGGTAAACCAAGTTCATGTTCATCTACAAATTTTGCATGATGTTAAGCAAATTCACACTTCACAATTATCCTCATAATTAACCAAAAGGAACCCCTTGTTTTGCTAGGGAATTAATTGTCTGTATGTTTCCACTATCCTATTGTGCTCTACCAATTTGTACATTTAAGTTTTACCGTAAAAAATAACCAACACCATTAAATGGGGCTTGTGTCCTGAGATTTTTGCTGAATGACTTGAGGCTCATTCAAAACAATATCGGCATAAGCTGTGAGGCTTTGACTGATGCACGATAGGCCTGGCTCTTTAGATAAGCACCCATGGAGAAACAAAATGAACTGAAGGTTACCAAATTTTCCCTTTTCGCCAATGGACAAGGTGAAAAACATCCTTAAAAATCAAAGAAAGTCATACCTAGATAGAAGCTCGGCCAATTCTGCAGTATATGAACATTGCTGACATTGACCAAAAGGGTGGGAGATTGGTCAGCGGGACCTTGACCAAGTGGCAGTTCTTTGTAAACATGGCTTCTTGAAATGATAGAACATGCCTTTCCATTGTTATGTTATCCAAGTCAGTGGGTTAGAAGATCAGCTGTCGTTTGCTTGCATTGCAGCTGCAGCCAGCATTAGGTGCTGTGGATTCTTATGTTTTCCTGGCACCGGTCATTTCGAAGACTCTGCTTTTGTGTTTGAAGCTTCCCGAGTCCCGTCTCCAGGCAGGTATTTTGTTACGGGTCTTCTCTGGTAAAAAGCCCTTGTATCCCTCTCATCTTCTTCAGCTGCTGCTTCTTTTCTTCCACCATCGTAATCAGCTCTTCAATTTGTTCCTTCTGCTTCTTCCTTGCCTCCAAAGAATCACTACACTCTTGCATTTTCAAACTTACCTTTTTATGAATCCCGGTGGGTACTGTACCGGCAACCAAAGGTTTAGGTAAAGTTGGAAGGGTCGGTTAAAATTGTAATTATGGCAGTGTTAATATTGAAAAATGACTGGCAACCAAATGTGGGATTTCACAAGTCCCTCATGGACCATTTCTACACTAGGTTCAGTACGTTGTAGATTAGCAGGCTCAAGGGAATGTTGTACCAAACTTTGTCTAAATGTTTACTTATCATCCATAGGATCAGTTGTACACTGAAGCACCACATGATCAAATTTAAGCTGGAATTTTTCTTAAAAGGAGTGATATATGTTTTCCATCCAAAAGTGTACACATTCGTCATGTCTCTCACGGTCTTCTATTAAATTTTCAAAACCAAAGAGATTTTAAAAAAATAAACAATTATTCAATTAATGGTGATACAAATAAAAATAAATAAATAATCAACATAATTTTGGAAAAAATATCTTCAAAATCTTCCCGGACATTCAATCTAGTTTCGAATAAAATAAGAAACCAGTATGCAAAGAATTAATCTTACTATACAGTCTGGTAAACCATTTTTTGCAACAATGGTAATGGCATGCTAATTCACACTTCACAATTGTCCTCATAATTAACCAAAAGGAAATTCCTCTTCTTGTTTGCTAGGGAAATTGTCTATATATCTTACCACTATCCTATTGTACTACTAATTTGTACATTTAAGTTTTACTGCCACAGAAAATAATTAACCGTTAACTGGGGCTCGTGTCCTGAGACATTTGTTGAATGACTTGAGGCAGATTCAATACGATCTCTGCATAAGCTGTGACAGAGAAAGGGAACATATTTTGAATTTATGATAAGAAATGAAAAATCAATACAGAAAGCAGGCACTCATAAGAATGGCAAAGCTAATCTAAAGAGCAAACTGTAGGGAATCATGTCTTTTAGCGTTATTTGAAAAACTACTAATTACAAAACAAGAACTCATAATTAGTCTCATCGTGAACGAGTCGACCTTGCTACTAGTTTACCGGATGAACAAAAATATTCAGAGAAAGCAAAGTTAATGCTGGCTCATGCTTAGGTGTAGTCGTAAAATCAAAATCTAGTTAAAAGAGTTGAGCAATGGTCAGTTAACACCAATAAACCAAAAGAACGAACCAAACTATCGAATTTGACTTTTTTTTTATAAAGAATAAAGTTGGTCTTTTAAGATTTTTAACCAGACCAATTGCAGGTTTTGTTTGGTTCGGTCAAAGATTTTAATTTTTTGGCTCCGATCAGTTTTATACAGTACGCTTTGGTTTGAACTGAACCGACTGAAATCGGTTTGGTTCAAACCGATTGATCAGTCCTACTACTAGTTAATGTGGCAATCTCCTCCATAATAGTAAAGACCTATCGCCAATACACTAAAACTTGGCAAAACTATTTTATTTTAACCTTTGAGGCTTTGGCTGATGCAGGATAGGCCTGGCTCTTTAGATAAGCCCTTAGAGAAACAAAATGAACTGAAGGTTATCAAATTTATTAAAAGATTATCCTAAATGCCAATCCTTAATTGCAAATTCAACTCTATTAAAGTGTGCGTGTGGTTGGTTTCTTTTTGTTCTTCTACTTGGTTTATAGAAGAAAACCTAAAAGAAGAAAGACCAAAGATCCAGCATGACCGCAAAACCTTCACCTTGACAAATAGAAGATATAAATTTTAGAGAAAGTAAAACCTTCCGGTAAACTCATGGTTCGTAAAGCATCCTCAGCATAAGATAAGCGAGCTGGACTTGGGAAACTTGCTCCATTTTTCATTGGCCACACAAACACTCTGACTCTAGTTGGCAGTACACAGATGAGCTTTGAATATCTAAGACTGACGACCAGCTTACTGCAACAAGAAATGGTACAGCAAAAAATCATTTTAAGAACCACATCGAAGAACGTCATTTTTCAATACATTTATAGTTTAGAAGTGATAGAGTGGATAGTAGAATTAGACGAAATTGAAGCAGGAGGTAGCTAAAATTCAAAGGAACAATTAGATGAAACAAAATATAGACTTGAAAATAATGTACTGCCTCAAAATGTACCAACCAATCAAAGTCATCCAACGCAAATTCTATCATATTGTATGAAAGGCTATGATATAGCTCTCCAATTTGATTGCCATACAACTCCTTAATAAGCCGAACCTATACAGAAGAGAAAAAACGAAGAGCCCCTATTACTTTTAGATATAGCAATAATGCATGCTAAAGATTCACATATAAAAATATTTCAAGTTGAAGATAGCCTCCAATAGAGAAAAAGTGGAGGAAAAATTTAAGTTCCTAATCAGGAATCTGCTGAAAGACTTTGTTTTTGAAAAAAGGGTCGTCTTTAGTTAAAAGAGAACTAACTCATCAACATTGGCATCTCAAATAGAAACATCTAAGTGTTCATTGTTTATACCTGTTCCCTTCTATCAACATAAGCCTGCAGCAGTTCTCCAACGTGATCTATAAAACTCTGGAATATCAATGAGCAACATTGAGAATTTGAGAAGGCTCAAACATTACATGATACATTACCCAAAATAAAAAAAGGACATGTCAAGAAACCAACCTTACCATAGCATTGGAAGAAAGTAGATCATTTTCCATTTCTCGTATTGGCAGAAAGAAAGGAATTGTGTGTTCAAGGACAGTCATCTTCTCAAGAAAGGACTTGCTCTCAAGCACACAATGATACAGTTCACAAGGTTCTCCTGTAAAATACACAATAACTGACAAGTCAAATTTCCAATAGCAAAAACCAATGGATGACAGCTGTCAATAGAACAAATGAATAAAATAACTTAACAGCACTTTTATCTGGCAGATTGTTTGCATCATAATGAAGTTTAAAATTTGAAAGTTGCAAAATGCAGCTTCCTTATTAATAGGAAAACTTGGAAAAATTACAAGGCCTTTTATAATCAACAGTTTAAATTTAAGCACTCAGCTTAAACATTCAAAACTTTTAAAACGTAAATCAGAGTTCAAATATTTAAAAAGGCAGTCAAAACAATTAATTTGTTTTAGAAGACTACAGAAGGACAAGACCACAAAAGAATCCAGTTATCTGGTGATCTAAGATAAAAGTGCCACTAACCTCATGCTTTTGATCACAGAGGACTAAACAACAACAATGTCTCATGAACATCAAACAGTAATTACAATAATTGCATACATGGAATCAATGCAGACAGAACTACATTTTTAGAGGACACTGAAAAAATTTACTTCGGAATACCTGAAAAAGATGTCTCGTACTGAATGCCAATTCTTGGCCCTTCTAAACAACAAATCACCTATTCACATAAAGGAAATATTCAGTAAACGACTCACCTCAAATAATATATCAATCAGAACCATAGAACCTATTTCATTAATGCTAGTGATTCAAACTTTAACCGCATTTTTCCAATTTAAATTTAATATTTCTTTCATCCAGGCATTAAATGTGAGAAATTGCTAAATATGTAGCTGAGGAAAAGCTTTTGCGCAAAACCCCCAAGGGTCATTCACATAGAGATTTGTTTCCAGGAAAGATTACCTTATTTCCAGCTCTATATGTAATTTTATCCTCAGAGTCAGGGGCCGGCACATTCGAATCACCAGCCATTGCCTTTCTGTCAGCCTCCATGTGAACCTTAAAAAAAAAGGCAAGGTCAGTGCTTCGAACAATTTATCATAAAAAATTGATGTAAAGCAAGCAGAAGGAAAAGAAAGTATAAACTGTAGCCAAATATAGAAAGAGAGAAAAATTGTAAATGTTAATATATTCATTTTTCATTCATATAACTTGACATTGGATTTCGAAAAGATGAAAACCATCCAACTACTCTGAAGTACTCAATAAAGTTATACCCTCTCTCTAATTGTAGCCAAAAGCCCATCATTCCATTCTTCACCAACTAAATAAACCTCTGCAAGGAAAAATAAGATGAAAAAAAAAAAAATTTCAATCAATGATATAGGAAGGAATGCTGAAATTGGTTCTAATACATGGAAGATGAGGAAGAAGGAAAAATAGACAGAATATCCACACACAAAATATGAGTTACAAAACTACTGAAATTTTCATGTGTGCTACTAAAGATTACCTTGAGTTTCAGACGCTCGTGCAGCTTCAAATTCCTTCTGTAGACGCTCAAATATCATCTTATCAGAATCCCTAATGAAATAGATGAGATAAACAAGTTCCTCAAGAACATCAATCTTGTATTCTTCCAATGCATTCAATAGACAACCAAGTCCAATCAGAAAGATAAGCATCTTTCCACAAAAACTGTAGGGAACTATACAAATTTCTAAAGCGGCATACCAATGGACAAGGTGAAAAACATCTTTACAAATCAAAGAAAGAAAGTTGTACCTAGATAGACGCTCTGCCAATTCTGCATGCCTCTTGATGACATTTGCAACTGCCAAAATGGAAAAAAAAAAAAAAAAAAAGAAGCTCCTAAAAAAAGTACCAAAGACTTCTAAAACTGTATCAGAGAAATCCATAACAAAGTAACAATTAGGGAACAACAGATATATATATATACATCTAGCCCGTGAAGTCTCCAACCGAATATCATCCTCTTGCAAGAAATTCTGCAACACAAAAGAACATTATAACTATAATATAATAACCAAATTGCTCTAACAGAAATAATAACTTGTAAGCAAACAAATAACCTAATCAAATGTATAACTTCCTCAAAATTCATTAATAAAATATCAAAATGCAGGAAGAATAGTTACCACTTCTCCCATTAGCTGGAACGGACGTATCGGAACCATTTCTGAATGCTGCATATCTCCACAATCACATACAAATAATCGGTTTTCATGAACAGAATGCAATTATTACTAAATTAAATCAAAAAATGACTAGAAATGTTAACAGATTAGATCGTTCTAAATTGAATAATTGCAAACAGGCCTGATTCCTGAGCAATGTAGCGAGTACGACGATTGAACAGCCAGAAGAACAAAATGAAAGGAAAAAAAATGATTAAAAATAGAAAGAAGTTGACCTTCCGAGAAGAATCTCCGGGAAAGGGATTCTTCTTTTGCCTCTTCTTGAGCAAGTCTTCACCATCGCTGTCCATTGATGCTAGGGAGTTGAGAGAGGCAGAATTAAGAAGAATTATGAGACAGAAATAACTGAAAATAGATTTCAGGTACAGTTACACAGTATATTAAAGCACAATTTGGTTCTAGGGCTCTACCACCGGTTTCGGGTGGAGCTCCGGATCCGGGATTTTTTAACTTTTCTTTTGTATTACTATTATACTATTCACCCATTCTTTTCAAAGAAAAAGAAAAGAAAAAATTGTTCTCATATTCTTTAACATTCTTTAACCTGAAAAAATCAAAATCTCTTAAAACTTAACCAAAACTTTGTTCTTACACCAACTCCAACGAGCTTCATTTTGGATAATTCCCTCCTCAATTCATCTACATTTCACGTCTTCTCATAAAAATAATTGGTAGATCTAAATTTGAGTCTCTAAATTTAAAAATTCAAATTGGATCTGTATTTTACTGTTTATGTTTTTTTATTATTTTTTCCTTTTTTGAGCTATTTCTTTTTTTTTTTGAAGAATTAAATGAAAATATTAATATTTTATTATTTGAAGATTGAAATTTGGAGAAAGGTTGAAGTTGAGATAAAATAGAGATGATATTTTTTAGAAATATTCTATTTTTAGCCTCCATTTTAGAGAATTTGTTGACGATGAATTAGAGATGACTTTACTTGATATAGGAAAAAAAATTCTCCTTTTTAATAAATTTGTATCCATGGAAACATAAGAGCAAATATAGTTAACAATAACACTAGAAAAATTGTTAATACAAACTTCAAATGCCATAAAAACCACTGTAGTTTGAGTTTTTTTTTTTTTGCCTATTACACCCTCTTCAACTCTTTGTTATCTAACGTATCAAACGGCGGTACAAAAATTTCATACACACGTTCAATTAATTTTTGCTCTTCAAATACAATTGACCTTTTTTTTTTTCTTTTAAAATTTAAATCAAAAACTACATAACTTTTTTAATTGGGATCAGTAATAACGTCAACACAATCAATTAGTAAGTACATTAGTAAGAAATCTAAAGATGTGACATTCTACTCCATATATTTAAATCTTTATATTGACTTATTTAACTTTTTATTTTTATCATGTTTAAATAAGATATATTTTATTAGTAAGTAAATGGAAATACATGTAATAAGCCCCCAAGTTTCAGGTTTCAATCTTAAGTAAAACAAGTGTATTTTTTTCCCCTATATGCCAAAAGTCTGGTTCCGTCAGTGGCTCCTTCCGTTATACTAGTAAACAAAACAATACCACTCTTGTATTTACTCAACTCAAAAACATATTTTCTCCCATTTTTCCTTTATCTTTTCAGCAAATCACTACGACTATAACGAAACTTCTTTTTCTTCGCCATTACAAAGTTATTATTATTCTGTTTTTTTTTTCTTTTAACGAAAACGATACATATATTCATCATATAAATATCATATTCATACATTATGTTGTTTGGTATATAAATACAATATATATACTTATATACTAATAACTATATACATATAAACAACTTATAATTTATTTTAAGTAACTTATAAACAAATAAAAATTTTAAATATTTAACCATTGAGATAAACATTTGTCAAAACTTAAGCCCACTATTTATCTATACTCATGTTAAAACTCATTATAAATAGTTTGAAAATTATAAGTAATTTGAATTTACTTTATGCTTATAAGTAACAACAATTTGTTTATACTACATATTTATATCAAAACTAATTATAAATAGTTTTAAAATTATAAGCAGCATCGCGATATGTTTAACAAATTTATTTTACGCTTATATTAAATTAAATTTTTTTTTATTTTAACACTTTAAAAAAAATTAGCATGCAACATAAAAATCTTATAAAAAAAACATTGAAAATTACTCAATTTGACACTTAAAAATAAACGGGTCGGGTCGAGACCCGGGGCCTGAGCTAGCAAGAAAGGAAAAAAATAAATAAATAAAAAGAAATAGAAGCAAAGGAGGGATCGAGCTTAACAAACAAAAGCAAGCTCTCTCTGTATACAAAATTCACCAATTATTTGCTTCAAATTAGATTAAAAACACAACCCAAAAACAAAATTGCACATAAAACCGCGAAGAATCGAAGCAGCAAAGAATCGAAACTCGAGTTAAGAGTCTTTCTCGAATCGATTTCTCTGCAATTGCTGAAGAAGAAGAAGAAGAAGTAGTTCGTTGAGGTCAGAGCTTCATACTTTCTTCAGTTGAGTACTAGTTCAATTCCAATTTCATCTCAACTCAATTTCTCAGTTTCACTGATCTCTCTCATTCCAACTTCAATTTTCCAAATTTAAAGTTTCCACCTTTTGAATTCTTCTTCAAGTCTGGGATGCGGGTTTCAATCATTGCAGTGATATGATATTACTTTTTTTTTTTTTCGTGGTTATTGCAGTTACGAGCTGTAAAGTTTGCTGATTTCAAACTTAGGGTTTTTTTTAATTTCATTATGGGTTCAAATCAATTTGGGTTGATTTCGGGTTAATGGTTGAGTTTGATCTCTAGGGTTTTTGCGCTTTTTGGCAAAAATGGGATTTGAGTTTGCATTGTATGTTTTCTGGGCGGGTGAATTTTGGGTCGTTTGGAAACAGAAATAACTGTATTCTGGTTGGTAATTGAGGTTTGCGCCATTCTGAGCATGGTATTTGGAATCTGTTTAGTTTGATATACACGGAGTTTGACACTTAATTTGCATTGAATGTTAGGCGGGTTTGTGAATTTGTGCTTGTTTGGAAGCTAGTATACTGGTATTTTATTGTGCTTATAGGGGTACAGGGGTCTTGTAGTTCTGTTGGATGTTGTATAAATCTGTTTGTTGAGAAATGCAACCTCAGCAGAGCTCCAGAATTGATTTGGTTGAATTGAAAACACAATTAGTGAAGAAGGTTGGAGTTGAGAGGTTCAAGAAGTATTTTTATTGCTTGGATAGGTTTCTTAGTCAGAAGCTGAGCAAGAGTGACTTTGATAGATCATGTTTTCGCCTGCTTGGAAGGGAGAATCTTCCCCTGCACAACCAGCTTATACGTTCCATATTGAAGAATGCATGCCAGGCCAAGACCCCACCAGCTATATGTGAGGCGGGTCCCGCAAAATCTGCAATACAAATAGCCAAAATCTCTCCTGGTAGAGAAGATGGGCAAGATCAAAGTGGATCGCTTCTTGCAAACCAGAATCAAAATCCGTCCATTTGGTCGAATGGGGTTTTGTCAATGTCCCCTCGGAAGATTAGGTCAGGGATGCGCGATCGCAAGCCCAGAGATAGACCTAGCCCACTTGGTCCTACTGGGAAAGTTGAATGCCTTTCTCATCAATCGACTGGTGCAGAAGACAATGGCAGTAAGATTATCATGGAAAATGGAGAATTGCCTCCATTTGATTATCAGAGACCAGTGCAGAATCTTCAAGCAGTTGCTGAGCAACCTGAGAATGAACGGGAAGGGTCGGTTCATCGGCTCTTTGGGGCACATGGCAAAGATCAGACGGCTTTTGTGGAAGACGGTGAAGAAGTGGAGCAAGCAAACCGCTTGAGTTTATCTAGAAGTCCACTACTTGCACCTCTTGGAATTCCATTTTATTCAGCTAGTGTGGGTTGTGCTCGCAGAGCTGCTCCAGCAACATCTGGTGGTGATTTTATCAGCTGTTACGACAGCGGTGGATTGTCTGACACAGAAATGCTGAGGAGACGCATGGAACATATTGCAGCTGCACAGGGTGTTGGAGGGGTTTCAGTAGAATGTGCAAATACTCTGAATGATATGTTGGATGTGTACCTGAAAAGGTTAATCAGTTCTTGTGTTCAGTTGGTGGTAGCTAAGTCTCCACATGATCCAAGAAAGCACCTTATCCATAAGCAGCAGATTCAAGGAAAGGTTACTAATGGCATGTGGCCTAGTAATCACTTACACGTACAGAATAATAGTGGAGCGATGGAAGTTATGCACGAACAGAAGCCACGTTGTTCAATATCGTTGCTTGATTTTAAAGTTGCCATGGAGCTAAATCCACAGCAGCTTGGGGAAGATTGGCCATTGCTGCTGGAGAAAATCTGCATGCATGCATTTGAGGATTGAAACATTCCCTGAAATATCGAACTTGTTTGCCAAATGCTGTAATTGGGGCAAGCCTGTCCCAGTTCAAAGCCCTTAACAACTGTTATTGGAAGTGTTGATCACCAGTTCTGTTCTTCCATGATGAACCCAGGTGGCTTACTCTTCACATGAAGCTTCAGCCCTTGCAAGATGAAGTTTGGGGTCTGAGCATCCAAATGTCATTTACTCCTACACCAGACCCTGCATGAATCAGGAAAATACTCGACGGTGACCAAACTTGGGAAACTTTTAAATAGAATCCCCATGTTTGGTTGCTCTGTTGTATGATACGCACTTCACTACAGATCTGAAGCTCATCTGTACAATATATGCACCCAATGAAGAGGAACTCTATGACAGTTTTGCAGGGATACTCTTATGTAGCTTGGGGAAAGGTAAAATCACTGACGTGTAAGAGCTGCAGTGTTGCTCTTTATGTATTTTTAAATCTGAGATTGATTGAAATTTCAATATTAATAACACATTTATATCTACTGACGTGTCTGTATCTTTTTAGTTTTGAAAATGAAATTTCATCTAACTGATGCCTACATAATCTACCTCGAGTTAGTACTTCATCACCGTTGTGATAGACTGTTTTGCTCTTAATTATCACTTTAAAAAATCCCAATTACTGCAACTTAATGAAGGAATAACAATGTTCATTGTGCATGGAGAGAGAGTCGAGTATATGTGCACAAGATTTCTGAAATTTGACAATCTTGAATAGCCAGTTTGCACAAGTTGAACTGTGCTGGAATAATACTATGAAGTATTTTGATAATCATATTGATGAAGAAAACTTTGAAGATGTTAACTAATTTGTTAAGGAATTAATTGAGAAATGAAAGCAATTAACAGAGATCCAATGAAAGCAGATCTTCAAGGTGCAGGAGAAGTAGAACACTTCAACTAACCAAGATTTATTTCTTTTAGCATCACATTTTGTATGCATACTGAATTGACTTTTTCCATAAGCTGTATTGCAGGTGAGAATTGCTTACTGGTCTGTAAAATAATTTCACTGTTTCCATACTTGGATATCTTCAGAGCATCCATTTTAGCATAATTTACAGCTGATTGTACTTGCATAATATATATATAATATATATTTGTTTTATTTTATAGTTCACTTTCTCGTTAGAAAACTGTGTTTCTTTTTCTAGAATTGTCCTTAAATCCCATGAAGGTGATTCAGCACTGCAAAATAACTAATAACATTGGACAGCCAACAATTTGAAGTTTTAACCCAGAGAAAAATCTTATTTACTTGCATGATAAAAATTATGAATTTGATACTGGAAACTGCATCCCTATCTTTTACTTTCATGATATGGGATTCTGACAACTGACTTTTAGTGAAAAGAACCATGTATCAGATGGGAATTGTTGTCGATTCTGTGGATTTCTATTCATGAACCATT
Organism: Croton laevigatus; assembly: GCA_949640765.1. Classification (NCBI taxonomy): domain Eukaryota; kingdom Viridiplantae; phylum Streptophyta; class Magnoliopsida; order Malpighiales; family Euphorbiaceae; genus Croton; species Croton laevigatus. Next base: position 18,938 of record CATIWJ010113579.1, read on the forward strand.
GCTATTATTTGTGCCATATAGCGGAGTGGAGTGTTTGGATCTCTCTTTCTAATCGGTACTTATGTGACCCTCAAAATTACACACGATTTATGCTTCTTAAACTTGATGTTGCATCATTTTGTAATAATACACATGGAGGAAAGAGTGGAAGATCAATGAACATAATAGCTAAGGCTTATGAATTTATATTTATGGCTATGATTGATTACATTGCTTAACAATGCTTGTCAAGGTATACACTCTTCTGCATTGCAATACAAACACACTTCTCTCCATAGTTTCCTAAATGGCAGGACATTTCATCGTAGCTATTGCTTCTTTTGCGGATGTGCTGCATGTGCAGAAGGAGCAGGTTTACATCGGTTCATGCAAGTCCAGGATTTTTCTTACTCTGTTGGAGCAAGTGGGGGCAATAGAAGACAGCAAGATGTCTGTTTCTGCTTCCAGCAGTTGTTGCAGCAGCGCAGTCCTGGTATTTATGATAGGAAGATATGAGTTTATTGACCTTCAAAAACTATTGGAGAATGAAGGAATTGTTAGTTGTTTTTCAGTCTCCAAAGGGCAAAATATCATGTTGAAGTGACCTCCATTGAAGGAAAATAAGATGCAGCCAGCCCAGAATCACCTTCGTCCAATATTTTCTGTTGGCATCATCCAGAGTTTGGGAAGAGATTCGACCATCTCAAAATGTAAGTTTTTGGCTGGAATTTTTCTGCCTGTGAAATCTTATCTCAGAGAAGTTTGTGAGGAGAAAGAAATGGAAGCATTTACAGTGACAGCAACTGATGGAGAAAGAAATGCTGTAGTAATCTCATTTCAACATCATGAATAAAGAAATCATGTTCCATAATTTTCTTCTGTCATTAGTTTATTTTACTCTACATTTGAAGTTGATAGCTTGATGCCGGAAAACCTACTTCCTCTAGGTAATTTCTCCATAAGACCAATTCTAGTATGTGTATCAATGTACAATTGAACTCTTTACTTCCACTTAATGCCTCCCTTTGGTAGTTTTAATGAATGTAAGCTCTTTTTTGCTTTTCTAGTGCAGTCTTATGATTCAATTGCATTATAATGAGGCTGTACCATCTTGAATCATAATCTGTTCACGTTGGGAATGGCTTTTAGTGGCTTTTGACCTTGCTTTGTGTTTTTCTCCTTTTGACTTTTAAAAAGCATCTATAAATAAGTATCGTTTTGCAGTTTTTATAAAAACAACCGAAAAGCAAAAAAAAAAAATCAAGAGGAACGTGTAAATGACTGACTTTTAAGTTAAAAAATACTTAAATGTTACTTAAAAGCAATGTCAAACACCCTTGTAGCATCATGGTACCAAAAATTTTCTGGTCATTTAATTTTCTAATTTATTTTGGTAAGCATCTTTAGTTGTCTGAAGGAGTTGGAAGTATTTTTTTCTGGTATATACATAGCTGAAGAGCTGAAACTGAAATTGACTTGAAACCAAAAGGACATAATAACAGATAAAAGATAAGAAACACAACAGAAGCAGAATATAAGCAGTTGGGACTCCATTTGTCTCCCTTTTTCTCTACTTTCCATTTCCAAAACTTGATTTTTTCTGGTTTGGTTTGGTTTGAGGGTCCCAAGATGAAGGTAGAATTGATGGTTCATGATCAAGAACACCACCTGTCTAATCACTTCTCCTGTCCTCCTTTTTCTTTTTCTTTATATATAATAATCAAAAGATCATATGTTATGATAAAACATATTTTAAAAGGGAAAATGATTGTTGGTTAGGTTTAGGGTAGAACCATTTATAAGGAGGTGAAAGATTCCTGTTGTCTATCATATTAGTGGATAGATTCATCAAAGCTACAAAAAAAGATTGCTTTTTGCGCATCAAACTCCCATTCCTTTCTTTGGGCCTACAAGCAACAACTACCCTTTTTAGCTGACACTATATGTTCTTTTTTTACTTTTCCTTCTCAATTCTCTCCTACATATGCTATAAATCGCAATTATACTGCAATTTTTTTAATTAACAAAAAACTGTATAATATTAATCGCAATTAGAGTATATTAAACAATTCTCAAACAACGTATTTCAGGGTAAGACTTTCCTTCAAGCATGAAATTTTCACTTGTCAGCTAGATTATCCCTTGCCATACCAACAAGACACTCAAAAACACCATAGAAAGAAAAGCAAATTCTATTCTATTTGCAGTATCTAACAAGAGAGAAAGCAGCAGCTTTTCAAGTAAATTTCATTCACAGTTTCTTTGTTTTTTTATGGAAGAAGTAGGATTTCTTGTAGCAAAGGCAATGGTGCCAGGCATTTGTTATTGTTAGTCTATTGACATAAAAGAGAATTTGATATGTACATAAAAAGAAAACAATGCCCTTTTTTCTTTAGAGAAGAAGTAAAAATGAAAATTAAAATAAGTGGGTGGAGGAGGAGGAGGTAGACTGTTTGTACAAAATTAAAATTCTGAATCTTCCATATCCAATCTTATTCTTCAACTGGTGGCGGCAGCGATGAAGATGATGATGCTGCAGATGCTTTGCAAATGGGGCACCAATTCTTCAGTCTCAACCATTGATGGATGCAAGCGATGTGATATCTATGCTCGCACTGCAAGCTTCCCACTTCATCTCCAACAATATACTCTTCCTGCAATACAAGGAAAAAATAACAGTCAATAAAGGGTATAAATAGGGCACAATACAGATGAGTGGCTTTACTTGAGTACCTAATTTGAATACTTAAAATTTTCTTGAAGACATGATCAAGTTCTATCAGGGTCTTAGGATTGATTGCAAACAAAATACGATAAACGGAACACTCTTTAGCTTAAAAAATATTCACTCTGTCCACAAATATAATCATACTTTCCATTTTTTTGGATGTCTACAAATATGTCTGTTTACTAATTTTAATGTATATTAATTAATATTTTCATCCTTACCCTTATAATTGATGAAGAGTATGAGAAATATAATAGTAAGGGTAATATAGCCAAATACCCAATATTTCTCTATTATTTAAGCAAATAAATCATCTTTCTTCAAAAACGTGAAAGGAGAAGTAAGCTTATATTTGTGGATGGAGGAAGTACTTTATAAAACATGACCATATTAAACCCATATTTTGTTCAAGTGGATATATAAGACCATTTGGCTAACATCTAAACCATCTGATGAGCAAATAGAATGTAAGATCAAGAGGGGAAACGGAAAAAACAAGCAAATGGTATTGTTGGGGGAGGGGGGCAGAGAAGAAGGGCGAAGGAAAAACCTGGCAGATGCTGCATTTGACATCATCTTTTTCCCTGGAAAGATCTGAAGCAGAATACTCCAGAGATTCTGACTGATAGTTGCTAGTCTTTAGGCATTCTGATAATGCTTCATCTGTCAATGCTGTGCTTACAGTGCCCATCCTTTCTTCTAGAGCTAATAATTCCTGTCAAACAGTATAAATATGAGATTAGAAATCAGAAAGAGATTTGAATTCTTAGCTAAAATTCCGAAATCAGAATATTCATGATTCAACCGAGAAAGGATGGTATATGAAACAATAGTAAAGAAAGAGGCCATAGCAAAAATCTGATAACACAACAGAGCAAAGTTATTATAGTAACAAAATCAGAGCACACTAACTGACCTCATACGACATATTATCAATATCCAATCTCATGTCCCTATGTTGGTCAGAGAAATTAAGCCCACTGAGGAACAAACTTGTCTCAAGAGCAAGCAATTGCTGCATGTAACGGAAACGAATTAGAGCCAGATTTACAATCTCATCGACCAAAACTGTAAAAGCTTAAAGCTACCTCATATGTAAGCTCTTCATCTTGTTCAATCCTCTCAAGTGTCAATAGCACCTGCCCAAAATATTATTTATAAAAAGTTAGACAAGGCATCATTACCAGAGGAAAATACTTCTACTTCTGTTAATCATTATATCTCAAAAAAAAAAAAAAAAAAAGAATCCATCAAAATGGTCCAACATTACATGCAATAAAAAGTAAATACCTCAGCAATTCCATCCATATTGTAATGGCGAAAGCTCTCTCGATTCATCGGAGAATGGATATTGCCAAATTCAGGACTAGATGGCCTAATGCCCTGAAAATTCCCACCACTATTTCCTGGCCGGCCGTAGGACCTTGAGTTAGTAAAGGAGGATCCCATAGATAATTGGTGTGGCGAACCAGGAGAATCTGAATCAATTGACATAATAGGCTGAGACATTTGTGAGATTACAACACGGGGCTCATTAGGTGACAAATTATTCCAATTTCCTTCATCAACACCTCTTGCCCTTGTATAAATGACTGATCTTCGAGTTCTAACAGATGCAGGACCATTGTCCCGGTTAGGTGGTCCATTTCTTATTCTCCTTGTACCAGAATTTGAAATACCAGGGGTAGAACTAGAACTCCGACATTCCAATGCAGACCCACTAATTTTCTTCCCTCTCGCAGAGGAACTACTCTCTCCGTCGCAACTTCTCTTCTTTATAGTGTCTTTTCGTCCAGTGATATTTGAATCTGATGCTGAAGGTCCTGTGGGCACAACATCTGCTGTTGAACTGCATCTAAGGTTTCTCAAACCATACCTTCCAGCAACAGGACGCGTCACTGGACTTGTGCTTTTAGATGCCAATGAAATGGGTGAGCCTATTTGACTATCTGGTTTACCTATACCATATTTCTGATGGAAACTCCTACGAGATCTTGTGCTTGTCATCCTGGAGCTTCCAACTTCTGTGGTGGCATTCTCAGTACAAGCAGCATCACTAGATTCAGGGGAAAGGCCATTTCGGATATTTCCAGAGCCAGTTACAAGATGTGGCTCTTCAGGTTCATCCTGAGAACTACAAGTTTCAGATGGAGTTTTTTCTGGTTGAGAGGACTGCTTTTTCCGAGGCCCTGGCAAGAATTTCCTAGGATTACTTGTTGCAGAGCTATTCCTCGAAGAACTTCCAATTACTTCCTTGCCATTTGAGGAAGCCCGAAATGGTGGCCTTGAAGATTTTGCTTTTTCTGAACAGTTGATCTGATGAGTACCTTTAGCAGAGTTCAGCCTCCCACTACACCCAATGCGATTGCAAAATTGTGCATTTCGATCTCTATTATTATCAGTATCTCTCAAAACAATGGTAGAACCCCTTCTAGACACAACCAGCCCATTACCAGCTCTCTTACCAGAAAAATCATCCATATGCAAAGATGTTCAAATCTGTGAAAATAAATATATTGTTGCCTACAGTTAATAAAGCCTGCTGTAAAGTGTAACTGCATTCTTTGAAATCGCAAAATAAAGTTGTACATCAAATTAAATCATAAGAAGAAGAAAAACCATAAAAAAAAAAAAGCAGCAAAAAAGTCATTCTGGTACATGTTAAACACAAACTAACATACAAGAAAGGTACACCAATATGCTGATCTTGCATAAAAGACACCCACACAAATTAACAAGAACTTGAGTCTTCATTTTGCCCATCAAATCATCAGCAAAATCTACAAATGTCGCTCCTATTAATTTCTACGAAGAAACATATACTTTTGTAGCTCTAATAATTAGAAAAAGACTATCTAATCCAAAGATATTTCAAATTACAAATGCTCCTGCCCTGGAGCAATGTCACAAACGCCACTATCATATCTCCTTAAAATCCATTTTATATTAACAAAGTCCCCTATGGGCATTGCAGAAGCACCATAAACATATCAAATAACTACTAAATGTAAAGCATGAATATTATTTTATATTAACAAAGTCCCCTATGGGCATTGCAGAAGCACCATAAACATATCAAATCACTAGTAAATGTAAAGCATGAATATTTGATTACGATCAAGCGCAAAATTACACACACCAAAAAAAGGCTTCAGCAAAACATTCAGAAACAACAGAAGCCTTATCTTTAATAAAGACAAATATCCAGAACAGGAACATATATAATCAAGCACTGGGTAAACAAAATTAATTCTGAAAGAAGCATTTCTCACCTCAAATATAATATATCAACACACGATTAATCCTCCAAACACTTGAATGAACCCCAATTTCATGTTTCCACTCCTAGTCTAATGATACAAAATTTATATTTCTAATAATAAATAACTTTGCTGTTATCCCATTATTACTTAATTAAATAAGATAGAAAGCAACTAAAATACCTCACTCTGACCAAACAAAACAAGAAGTGAGGTAACAGAGAAACCCGTTCCCTCTCTAGCATTAAAAACTTAGCTAAAAGTTCAATTATGAGAAGTGGAAATTGTCAAGGAATTAATTATCAATCAAAAAGGGGAAAAAATCTTGTTAACCAAATTCAGTTTCCGTTTGATGATGAAAAAAGGAAAGGGAAAAGATTATTTCACTTCCAAGAAAAGTGGGTTGGTCTCATCTCATCGTTTTTCTAGGAATGAATCCTATCCTTGGAATTGTTCTCCAAACAAACAATATTTTCCCTTCCTTTCTAAAAATATGAACACTCTTTCTCCGTAGTTTCAGGGTTCTAAAAGTTGAATTCCTATATATTTTCCTTTTAAAAACCAAAGGAAGTAACAATAACCTCCTCCTCCTCCATATCTGCAGAGTTCAACAAGCATTGGTATATCACCAAACACAATAGAAAAACACGATTATCATAAAAATTCAATTGAAACATTCTTCCATGAATTTAAGGTTCTAAAAAGAGGAATTCACTATTAAGGAAAACACGATCATCATCAAAATTAGACCGAAACATGATTAATACATTAGCTCGTGCTAATTTTCCGCGGAACCAAACAGAAAATTTCAAACAAACAGATTCACGATTCACTGAAAAACCAATAACCAGAATCAAGCCAACAATAATCGAATTAAAAATATAAAAAAATCCTATTAAAAAAAAAAAACGGAACAGCACATACTGCTTTTTCGTGTTCTTCGCGATAAGGAGAAAGAATTCAAAGGAAGAAGAAGAAGAAGAGGAAAACCGCGTAATTGCAGGTAGAGGAAGAAGAAGAAGAGAGGCAAAGCCGAAGAGAAGTCTTAAAAATCCAAATGCATAATAATAATATTAATTAATATAAGTACAGTGCCGTCCCAATAGCAGAAGGAAGAAGGAGAATAAAGAAGGATCCGAGCCGTTAGATTATGGCCGTGTGGGAAGTCAAAAATAGACGGCTGTGATTTATTCCTGACCTCACAAGAACCTTATTTATATACTAGTATAATGCAGTTTTTTTTTTTTGGACGGAAAACCCCACAAACATCACTTTGTTCGAGCCGCCTAACCTCTTATTATTTTATTTATTATTAAACAAACAATGTGCATTTCTCCTTTTTGGTTAATCTTTTTTTTTTAACTTATGACTTTAATTTGTATAATAATTAAGGAGTATTCTCCTATAAGTATACTTATTTTCAAGACATGATTTGATTGATTTTCTTTTCCTTTTTCAAAATTTAGACTTATAACGTAAGAATATGGAACATTCACAAATAAATAGGGAAATTGCATAGTGGAGATTGACTCAGAAATGGTAGGGGAAACAGAAGATTCATCATCAAGCAATGAATATCTTCTTTGGTATAAGAAGATTGTTGTCTCACTTTCATAATACGTTATGTAAATTCATATATAGAAGTTGCAATACTCTTACCCATAAACTTGTTAGATCTGATTTAAATACAGATTTTACTATCAATACTTACGAGCATAAACTCCTTTGACAAATCTATTTATGTTAAAAAAATTTATAAACTAATTAATTTCAGCTGTGACAGCATGTCTCACACTTTTGTTAAAAAAAAAAACATATCTCACAATTATTTTGCTATATAATATAATTAAAATTTTAAAAATTATAAAATATTAAAAAATGGTCACTTAATATTATACAAAAAGAGTGCGAGACATGTCGAGAGATGCAACCTTTCCGTTAATTTAATAAATATTTGTTATGTTAATAGTTTGAAATTTATATTTCTATTTTTAAGTGGAAGAGAAAAAGTTTTACTCATTTAGATAGGAAACTTTTATTTATAGGGAGGTCAAATGAGTCCAACGAGCACTGTGCAACAACATTGTTGAAGATATAACACTTTTAATTGTAAAATCTTTTTTTTTTCCCCTTAGGTATTAACTCACGCACACTTTAAATGGATGAGGATTCTAATCCAAACCTGTATGGCTAATACGTCAACATGTAAGCCAGCTAAGCTAGTGCTCCTCCCCATTGTAAAAACTCTTTATGTTTATATAGATATCTTCTAAAATTCAATTATTGTATTAAAATGTGAACCAATAAACTCAAAAAAAAAAACAAGAAGCCCAATTTGTCAAGGTAAATCAGTTTGGTCCTCCATTTTTCTAAAGGAAAAAGAAAACACTAAGTGAAGCTTAAGAGACAAAATAGTATTATTGACCAAAAAATTCAAAAGGGGCGGTTTGAATTACTATTGTTGAAAGTTTTAGTAAGATTAACTAACACTTCCTTGAACTAATTAAAAGTTTCCCCTTGCTTTTCCATATGTAAAATAAAGAAAAACTTCATATCCTCACTATATATGTCAAACAAAAGAAGTTTTATACATCTTTTAGTATGTGAGATACGTGCGTGCGTATATATATGTAAAAAATTTTTATGCAGTTAATCGATAAATTTTATGCAGTTACATTAAATGCCGAATTTATAAATTTTCTATAAGTAAATTCAATGATATATATAATATTTAAGCTTTGATTAGCAAATAGATTAACACTTGCAAACAAAAGACTTGTTATTACAATGTGGAATTTAAGGTTTGAGGGTTTTTAATGTGGTATAATTAAGAAAAAGGCAAGATAAAATTAAAATTTTAAACACATGGGTAGCCTATAAGAACTAAAAACAAAAAGTAAAGGTGCCAATTGGAGAACAAAGAAAGATCAACTTTGCCCACTATCAATACTATTTTTGTGATGCAATTATTTGTTCCCATCTTGATGTTTGCTAGCAAGATTAAGATAAGCTTAAAGTCATGTATAAAATAATATTAAATGATAACATCATTTCTATTATCAATTAATTAATAATACTTATCTACTTTTTTTTTAAAGAAAATACAATGATGATGTGGCACAAATTAGGGGATTTGTGGGCATTTTAGTATAAATAAAGGATTATGAAGAGGTTGGCTTAACCCACTCTATAGACAACTTATTAGTGAAAAGTACTTCATCTCTATAAACCATCTATTGAGTACATTGTTTTTTTGAAAAATCTATTATTACTTTTTTTATAAAAAGAAAATTATTAATAATAAAAAAATATAAAGATCATTTGATATATTTTGGGAATGGGTGGTAACCTAATGCTGAGGTAATACTCTCAAGGGCCAAGTGATCCGAAAACTAACTGGGTATGTAAAAAATAAAATACTTATGTTGTTATAAAATAAGAGACTCTTTTCATTTTTCACACCCTTTCAAAAAAAAAAAGAGTTTAATGTATTTAGATTGCAATAAATTATTTAATAAATTTACTATATTGTTCCTACAAAAAATACTATTAAATATTATATAATATAATTAATATTAAACAGAAAATGAAAGAATGTTCTCCTTATTTGATAAAATTTATAAGTAAAATACTTATTTTAATAAAAAAATTATTTTTAGAGGAAAAAGTATTTTAAAAACTACAAATATGAAAATGTTGTTAATAAAAAATTATAAAATAATTGCTTTGAAATATCAAATTCATGGAGAAATTGAAATTATTATAAAAACCACAGTTGGTTCCACAGTTGGTTGAGACTGTTATTCGTTATTAATTATTTATTGACAGATAGCTTTTTATCAAATGTTAATGATCAATTATACGAATCATTAAATTATTTTACTAAATATTAGTTATCAGTTATATGAATCAGTTGAATTATTTTACTAAATATTAGTTATGAATCAGTTGAATTATTTTATTAAATATTGATTATCAATTATATGAATCAGTTGAATTAAACCAAACCAGACTAGATTAGTCAGAGCCAAATCCAATGCACAAAAGGCTAAAAGAGCTTTATCCATAGTTTAGGATTATAAATTATAATAGAAGCAACCTGCAGTTGCCTAATCCAGTTCCATAGTGATGTGACTCATTCAACAAAACCAACCTCAATTTTTTTATTTATTTTATAATAAGTAGTGTAGAAATATATATATATATATATATATATATAAGGAGGTAGTGGAAGAGACATGTCAACCAATTGTGGACAAATAATTTCCTTATAAGGAATGTTTGGTCCTGAAAAAATACCATAAAATAAAAGAAATTGTAGTATTTACTAGAAACAACATTCAATGAAGGAAGAATTATAACCATGCTTTTTGAGATAATTTTAATTTATTATTAAATTCAATAAAAGCTGATATATAGTATTAAACTTTTTTAAATTAAAATAAATTTATTTTTTTTAAACGAAATAAATTAATTTTTAAAATCTTATAAAGTAAACAAAACCATTAATTTATGATACTCAAAACATCAAAAATTGGCGATCAATAGGTATCAAAAAAGATCAAAAAGTCGAACAGTTGGCCATTGACTTGAAATGTATATAACATGCTGAACTCATATCTCTATTTTTTTTTACGCGATTAGTTATCTTTATTTTTTTTGAATAATCTCGATTTATAATCTTTCTGTTTATGAATAAAATATTTTTTTTCTTATAAAAAACATTAATTTATTCTTCATGAATAATTGTATCTAATTTTCAATACTATTTTTATTAATTTGGTTTGTACGATCCATCAAAGAACACAAATATTAAACCAAATTAATATATGTTTTGTAGGTAGATTTCTCCATCAAAGGATGGGTAGTGCAAAAAGTGAAATTAAATTAAATTATTTTTTCTACTAAAAAATTTATTTTTATTTTTATTTATATCTATAATGTCGAAGGGCAACATGAGTTAATTAGTGGGCATCGCATCATCATTTTATAGACATTCATCCATTATTATTATTATGAGCAAAGAAAAGAAAATTCCATTTAAAGAATGTAATCATAATTAAAAAGGAAATATAGCTTAAAAAATGGTATTAAAATATGCTCAATTAAGCAATTCCATATGGGAAATTGGAGTGCAAAAATTGGAAGGCTCAATAATTTAGCTTCCTTTTAAAGAAATACATTCTAATAAATAATTTTTTTAATTACTATGGTAATTTTATTAATTGGATTTCTTACTATATATGAAGATATGAGTTTTTTAATTAATCTTGAATTGAAGATATTTTTACTAATTGTAAGTCTTCCTATTTAAAGAGACCTGTTTGTCAGGTTTGGTACATGGGTAACTGGCCTCACGTCTGGATTGGGCCACCAACCTCTGGTCCTAGGTCTGCATTGCCCCGAGTCACCGACGACTTGTTTAGCACCGCTAGATCACTACTATAAATAGCCCACAATACTCATTAATTAGCTAGAAGAAACACTTAAGTCTCCATTTGACTAGATTAGACGTGACTGATCAAAATGGACAAAGAGGATTTGAGTTGTTATGTTGCCTGATTTCGTCAGAATTTAATATTGGTATCACATCTTGATATTTGGCAAATATTGATATCTTTTATTCTTAATTATATGATTACTTTACTAATTTCATTTCTAAAATCATTCAAAACGCAGAAGAGAACTAAAAATTATCAGAAGAAACCTAAAAATTATAATATTTACAAATATTGGAAATTCCAAGGAAGGGAGAATAGCAAAAATTTAAACTTTTAATGATCCATATAGTAATTTTTTTTTTAATAATTACAATTCATCATTATAATATCATATAGTAATTGATTAAAAATTTTGTTTAAAAGTGAATTTTTTTAGGGTTGGGGAGTAATATGTAGACCAGAGCAAAATAAATTAATTTTTAGGGTCGAATATTGATTCTTCTTTAAATAGGATAAAAAAATTAATTACAATACAATTTTTGAACATTATTTTTTCGAAAAATTTGTAATTCATAACGCTAAGAAATGTAGAAATAAACATATTGATGGAGTAATATATTACACTTAGTAAATTTATAAAATGCTGTTGAACTTATTTTTAGATTTTTTTTAAAAAACTTTTTTGACATGTAATTTATTGAAATTACAATTTTTTCAAAGGCCAAAGCCTGATATTAAAATTACATTAATTTTTTAAAAATGTATAGTCATTTACATTTCTAAAAATTATAGTGATTTGATTAATACATGATTTTAAAGGGGGAAAAACCTC
>CATIWJ010113610.1:0-15185 GCA_949640765.1 Croton laevigatus
ACTTGTAGGTTTATTTGAAAGATGCGAGAAGAATAAATACAATCAAATAGTATCAGGCTCACCAGAATTACTTAGCAAGGCATATACTGTAACGTTAAATTGAGAAATACAGGAGGAAGCTGGAAGCAAAATTTTTATGCTGTAAATTATGTAAATTATATTGTAATAAATTGTAAATATATGAGCTGTATACCATGTAAAATGTAATGTGGCACATCTTGGTTCGACTGTAAACGGTCGGGTTAAGGGGTGTTACACGATGGGAGACCAGTATAAATAGTTTTAGCCTATCAAATTCTATCAAATCATCACGCATAACCTAATTGCTTGATTTCGCGTGAAGAAGAGAACAATAGCTTAATTCTATCAAATCGCCAATAGCAATAGGAATTATAAACAAATTTAAACTCAAAAGTGAACACCAAAATATTTGGCTTTTGCAAGAAAGAAATAAGTATATAGTCACTTACCTAATTGCTTGTGTAATTTGAGAAGAAATATTTATTGATTGATCATCTATAATGAATAAGAGCATATATATATATATATATATATACACACACACACACACACACCTACACCTTTGGACACCCTAATTTAGGAAAAGAATTAAAGAGAATATTCTGTTTCTAAATTTAAACTATCTAATTAGGAAATGTAATCCTATGATCTTATAATGATCCCTATGATCTTGTAACACCCCCTTCAAGCTAGAGCATAAATGTCAATCATGCCCAGTTTGTTGCAGATATAAGAAAGCCAAGCTCCATTAAGTGCTTTTGTGAAGCTGTCTCCTAATTATTCTTCTGATTTGACATGTGCAGTAGAGATCACATTCTATTGAATTTTCTCTTGAACAAAATGACAATCTATCTCAATATACTTGGTTCGCTCATGAAAGACTGAATTTGAAGCAATGTGAATAGCAACCTGATTATCACACCGTAATTTTACTGGAGTTGAGACTTTAAAGCCAATTTTAGTTAACAATTCAGAAACCCATATCACCTCACATGATACTTGTGCCATTGCTCTATATTCAAATTCTGTACTGGATTGTGACACTACACTTTGCTTCTTACTTTTCCATGAAACTAGCTTACCACCAAGAAAAACATAATAACCAGTAGTAGACTCCAGTTAATCTTAGAACTTGCACAATCCTGCATTAGAAGTGCATTCAATATTATTGTGACCAAGGTTTTGGTACAATATACCTCGTCCAAGAACGCCTTTCAAATAGCATAGCATTTGTTCCAAGGCTGCCCAATGATGTACTATAGGTGAGGCCATGAACTGACTAACAACGCTTACTGAATAAACAATGTCAGGACGAGTCACTTTGAGATCAATTTTCCAACCAATCGTTGATACCAGTCATCGATACCTTTTAAGATCATCAAATGCATTTCCATCCTTCGTAAGTTGCTAATTAGGAACTATTGGAGTACTACATTGCTTGACACTAAGTTTCCTTGTTTCTGTTAATAGATCCAAGACATACTTCCTCTAGGATAAAAAGATACCTCTTTTATTCCTAGATACTTTAATGCCTAAGAAATACTTCAGATGCCCCAAATCTTTAGTTTTAAATTGGCTATGTACGAAAGATTTCAATGATGAAATTCCCTAAGTGCCACTTCCAGTAATAACAATATCATCTACATATACAAGTAAAATGACACCAGATGCATATTATTTATAAAAAACAGTATGATTAGATTTACTTTCCTTCATACCAAACTTTTCTACTGCCTAACAAAACTTTCCAAACCATGCTCGAGGACTCTGTTTTAGTCCATATAGTGATTTTCAAAGATAACAAACTTTGCTAGATTCCCCCTGAGCAACAAAACCAGGTGATTGCTCCATGTAAACCTCTTCCTAAAGGTCCCCATGTAAGAAATCATTTTAAATATCAAGTTTGTAAAGGGGCCAATCATAAGTAGTAGATAGAGAAATAAATAAATGAACAGAAGTAAGTTTTGCTACGGGAGAGAAAGTATCAGAATATTCCACACCGTAGGTTTGAGTATAGCCTTTTTCCACCAGGCAAGCTTTTAGTCGAGCCACAGAGCTATCAGAATTAAACTTGACCGCAAAGACTCACTTACACCTAACTGCCTTTTGGCCAAGGGGTAAAGTAACCAAATCCCAAGCACCATTCTCAATCAGGGCAGTCATTTCCTCAAGCATAACATTGAGCCATCCAAGATGGGATAGAGCTTGGTGAACAGACTTGCGAATTGCTACAGAATCAGGGGAGGCAACAAACGAACCAAAGGAAGGAGACAAATAGTAATATGTAACATAAGAAGAAATAGGATAAGTACACTAACGTTTACCTTTCTGAAGAGCAATAAAAAGATCAAAGTCATTAGGTGTGGGATTATCTGTCGAAGAGGAGACTGGTGCAAGACTTAGCTCAGGAGAATTGGGTCTTCTAATATAAACTTGAGTGATGGTTGGCCTAGGACGAGAAGGCAGTTGAGAAACAAGAACCTTAATACTAATGATATAAGAGATCATTATTGTCTGAAGAGCATACAAATGTTGATGAAGCAATAAAGAAAGGAAGATGTTCGTGGAATGTGACATCCTTAGACACAAGATACCTATTTGTGAGAGGAGAAAAACAACGATACCTTTTTTAAAGTCATGAATATCCTAGGAAGAAGACACATTTTAATGACTTTGGATCCAACTTGGAAACCTGAGGACGAACATCACAAACAAAACACAAACCAAAGATACGAGGTTCAATAGGAAACACAGACTAATTAGGAAATAAGATCTTATAAAGAATTTAATCATGCAAAACTGTAGAGGGCATTTGATTAATTAAGAAGCATGCTATGGAGACAACATCCGCCCAGAACTGTTTAAGAACATGTGATTGGAACAAAAGAGCACGAGCTTTTTCAAGGAGATGTTTGTTTTTTTCTTTTTGCTACCCTATTTTGAAATGGAGTGTCAACACAAGATGATTGATGTATCACTCCATTTTGAGTCATATAGTAATGAAACATATCAAAAAAAAGTATTCTTTAACGTTATTACTCCATAATATTTGGATATTCTTACCAAACTGGGTTTTAATTTCAGCACAGAAAGACTTGAAATGTGAAAGTAACTCAGAATGAGATTTCACTAAATAAAGCCAAGTCATTCTAAAAAAATCATCCATAAAAGTAACAAAATAACGAAACACTGTTTGGGAAGTAACAAGACATTAACCCCAAACATCAGAATGTACTATTTTAAAAGCATGACTAGCTCTTTTATTGACTCAAAGGACAAATGTGAAACGATGATGTTTCGCAAATTGACATGACTCACAATCTAAAAAAAGATAGACAATTAAATCGAGGACACAGCTTCTTCAACAATGACAAAAAGAGATGTCCCAACCGACAATAAGCTTCAAAAGGAGACAAAGCACTGGAACATGCAACAGCCTGAGTTACCCGAGTATCCAAAATGTATAACCCTTCTGATTTCTCGTCTTTTACCAATAATCCTCTTCGTCATAAGATCCTAAAATAGACAATGATCAGGAAAGAATGACACACATCAATTAAGGGCTCAAGTAATCTTGCTAACGGATACCAAATTAAAGGAAACTTTTGGTAAACTTAATACAGAGGATAAGTGAAGTGTTGTGTAAGTTTGATAGTCCCAGAACCAAGGATAGAAGATGTGGAACCATCTGCTAAAGTGATTGAAAAAGGAAAAGTGTTTGACTGAAAAGTGGAAAATAGGTTAGGATTACTTGTCATATGGTTTGTTGCACCTGAAGCAATGACCCATTGGGATGAAGAAGAAAGAAGACATGTATTTGGGTTACCTAACTCGGCAAGAGCAATAATGGGTTGAGAATTCTTTTTTACCTCTTGATAGCGAACAAACTTTGTGTACTCATCTGCAAAAATAGTCACAGTCTGATCAAGATTCGACTGAGGAGTTTCGTTAGCTGTAGCAACATGAGCTAACTGAGATTTTTTATTTTTCTTCAATAGCTAGTGACAAGTCCTTTTTGTATGTCCTATTCATGACAGTAATAGCAAACTACTCCGCTTGCATCATGGCCTCTAATACTTCGATTATTACTATTCCCACCTTTGCCACCACTTTGAGATCAACTTGTTGCTCCTCCATTCTGACTAACGAGCACACTTGGTTGGACAAACAAGGAATGTGAGCTAGTATCAGTGCGAAGCACACGAGTAAAGACCTCTTTTAAGGAGGGGATCTTAGAAGCAGATGGGATCTGTGATTTAGCACTATCAAATTGAGGATTAAGACTTGCCAAGAAACTCATAATAGTCATATGTTCTCTTTGAGTTTGTTGGGTTTTGATGTCAATAGTAAAGGGTAGTAATAAGTTTAAGTCCTCATAAGTGAGTTTGAAATTCATAAAATAAGTTTGAAGAGACTATTCCTGTTGTTCAGCTCGATAGAATGCTTTGCAAACATAAAAGATACGAGAGATGTTCCTTTTACCAGAAAACAGAAATGCTAGGTAATCGATTAATTCTTTCACAAATTCACAATGAAATATATGCCCAACATGCTCACTCTCAATGGAATTTCGGATTTGCAAAAATAGTTGAGCATCAATCCGTAACCAATCTGCTCTAGTTGCATCAGTAGGAGGGTCTCAATTAAATGGTTATCTTTCGAAATGCTGTGTAAATACAACTGAATGGTCTTAGACCAATCAAGATAGTTCTCCCTGTTTAATTTCTATTCTGTAATTTTGGGCAATATAAGGATAACATTAGGCATCGCTATGTTTTTCTGTTCGATAGTCATCATAGAGAGATTTAGAAGCAAAGAAATGCACACAACAGGAAAGATCAGAAAACAGAACAACACTAATGGACCAACCAATATTGCACAGACGGAAACTTCCCTGATGAACCAACCAACATTGTAGAGACCCTTGAAATTATGAGGTGACCTCCAGCAAAAAAGGCGAAAAAATGGAGCGGGCAGACGCGCCTTCACGCACTGACGAGGGACAAACTGGGGCGGCACGTGATCTTCACTCTCTGATCATCCGATGATGTGGCCCTGGGAGACAGCCGATTGGAGGGTGGCGATGCAAATGGTAGGGCGGTGTAGCACAAACGTCACTCAAACAAGGTGACTTGGAGTTGTCTAAACGGCTGCTTTCTTGGGCAGCACAGCTTAGAGATTAATTCTAGAGGCTTTAATACCATGTAATTTAAGAAGAAAGATTTATTGATTGGTCATCTATAATGAACAAGAGTATACACACACACACACACACACCTTAGGACACCCTAGTTTAGGAAAAGAATTAAAGAGAATATTCTATTTCTAAATTTAAGCTATCTAATTAGGAAATGTAATCCCTATGATCTTGTAAATGATCTTGTAACAACTTGATTTCGATGCGTGAAGAAGAGCAAATTGATGAAATCCCTGGAATATTGAACGGCAATGTGTAGAACAAGTAATACAGAAGATGCTTGAAGACGGTTTTAATTTTTGGTTGAAAAACTCAAAGGTTAAATTGGGTTTTTAATAAAAAATATATAGGGCATAATTGACAAAATAAAATTTAAATTAAGTCAAGGAGTAGCTTACCTCTACTTACACCCCAATTTGAGGGGTAAGAAAATTGAAACTTTGAGAAGGGAGGGTAAGGCTTACCTCTCCTTACCTTTATGCATCTTCATGTAACCTCATCCCAAACATAGGTAGGAGTAAACTTACCTTTCCTTATTCTTGCTTACTCTCAAACCAAACAAGTCGTTAGATTTCCTTGAAATTTAAACAGAAACTAATTTGATATTATCTAAAAACATGACAGCAAATAAAAAAGATCAGGATCGGATATGATTAGGAACTAACTTGGAGAAAACGAGTTAAGCGTGAGAGACTACTTTCCGAATGAGGAACAATGGCTTTGCGATTATAAGGAATTACAATTCTCTTCCACTCTCCATTCTTATTATGAAAGGTCCCTCAGGGTTTTAAATAATATCAGTCTACTACTAATCCAACATTTATACATCAACCATGTGTTCAAAAACAAAATCAACAAAACAACTCTATAGCTTTTTCTCAGTTTTTCTTCATAGTTGTGCATAGAAGCTGAATTCAAATATAAATTGCTAATAAATCAAAACAAGGCATACAACTTTAGACTTCCCAACAACGTAAAACCAAAGTCACAGAAACCTGATTATGAGAAATATCCTCCACCCACTCTCCAATAATAGTTTCACGTACATTGGCCTACCAACAAAATGAACATGTTTTAGCTACATCACAACTTATGGAAATCAGAATATTCCATTCACAAATTTTAAGAAGAATCACAGGTCAAGTGTCGAACAGAAAAAGTTTGTCTATTGATCAAAATCTAAATAGAAAGTTATGCACGGCCAAACACCCTGTTCAAGCCTTTTATTCATATCATTATTAGGAACAACCGGCTTTCACATTGTAAAAATGTGA
The DNA here is from genome assembly GCA_949640765.1 of Croton laevigatus. Taxonomy (NCBI): domain Eukaryota; kingdom Viridiplantae; phylum Streptophyta; class Magnoliopsida; order Malpighiales; family Euphorbiaceae; genus Croton; species Croton laevigatus. The sequence continues at coordinate 6,493 of CATIWJ010113610.1, forward strand.
TAGACCGCTTCAACAAGGCATGGTGATACTCTATTAAAATTTTAAAATCAAACACCGAATTTAATATATAAGAAAGAAGATCTTCAAACAAAAAGTAATGCTGTTAAGCAGACGTTGCCCCAAAACAGCTTTTTTATTTTTTTTTGTCAAGTAATGGTCACTTATTTCAAACCATAACAACTACAGACAAACAGCTCAAACTAGAAAAATTCAATCTCAAATAACATTTCTAGGAGACAAGATTGACAAGTTCTACATACTTCCCACCTCCCAATGCTGCTACACCAACACAGTGAGGACTAGTTTTCCGGACAACAAGAAGCCATGCATTGTAATGAATAATAATAACTAAATAGAATTATTAAGGAGAGCTGATAAAATCAAAACCTTAAAAACAATGAAAAAACACAATCACAAACTTCAAACAGATTGTAACGAAGAATAAAAGTTTGATAGCCAACAAAAAAAGAGAGAGCAACCCACAAACCATATTGCCTTGAAAGGATTGTAATAAAAGAGGGATGCTGCAATAATGACATGTCACTTGGTTGAGGGAAAATAACTACCACACTTGCCTGGAAATACGAAAGCAGTGCCTCTTTTGCAATTTTATGTCCTGCAAGAATCTTAATCGCAGATGATTTTGCAGCACTTGAATTTTGATTTATTCTGAATATTGGCCAGCCCGCAAGTCTTTTCCCCCGCGCTGATAAAGTTCCAATAACAGGGGAGCAAAGCCATGCGGGAGTAAAAAGAGAAGCAATGAGTTGACATGCTGCCTTCTGCGGGATAAATCAGATAACCTAACAAAAATATAATTTATGGTAAGGAGAACAGTGAAAAAGTATTCTGCATTATTTGCCATGATGTTACAAATAAACATAATGAATCTATTGAATAACTGTGAGCTTTATGATGAAATGGAGACTATTTTTCTGAATCCACTCAGAAAAATTATGAAAAATATATAAATTTTATTTTCTTAATCAAAATAAATCAAGAGAAATAAACCATCACCATCATTATACAAAACATAGGAAGTAGATTTTATCACAAGGAGAAACTTTCAGGAGTCCTGCATAATCAATTCATCGTCTTGGCTCACACATCTAGGCTTCCACCATATATTGATTTGGAAATGATCTATTTGTCTGCTTATTAATTAATGCATGAAACCAAAATTAACAGCTGGTATACCAGTACTCCTTGAAAGGGGTTAGAACATCTAGTCTGACAGCTTGTAACACCAGCTTAAGTGCTTCTGAATTCAATTCTCTAGGACAATCTTCTGATCAATATTATCCCAGCTTCTTACTAATGCAGGAGCATCAGACCTGATTTGAGAATTTTCATAATCTTCCTTACCCAATTAGGTTCCTATAAAGTGCTAATTTTGTCAAGAACTTTCTTTTAGTTTTCTGTTTCATTATTCAGGATTCCTCTTTAATAGCTTTCAGTTTAGGATTATGCATTAGTTTAACTAAGACGAATAAGACAGCAAACTTATTATGTAATTAGTTTATTTCTATCTCAACAGTTCAAAATCTAATTCTGAGGTTTTCTTTATGAAACCAGAGTTTGTTACACTACAATCAATATAGTCTAGCCTACTTCATTGGGATTTAATGCCCCCTAAACTCTTGCCTTACCATCATAGACATTTGAAGTGGAAAAGAACTCCAAAAAAAAAGTTAAATAATCAGTTAGAACAGCAATCGTTAAATACCTGTGTCCAAGGTGCCAATTTTCCCGAGTCATACAGCAAGTCCTGCACTGAAAGAGAAAGCTAAGCAGCACATACTCCAACAAAAAAAAAAAAAAACTCATTGAAATTGCATCCAGAGATATGAAAGCTCTAAAAAACAGTGGTATCCCTTAAATTCCACCTTTCCACACAAATTTTCTTATGTAAATGTCCAGAGGGCTTTCCAGATCATAAGACCTTGTAGAGTCAACAGATGGAAAATTTTCTTCTGAAACATGATACAAGCCAGCTCCTCCACTAGCTTCAGAAATGTGATCTTCAAAAATGGTAAAGGGGTGTCCTTATACCATCCATTATTTCCTATCCCAATATCTCCATCCCCAGAATTCATGGACTGGGACTTGAAACTCATCAATAGTGACTGCCTGCCTATGGATAAGTCTGACAATGTATCAGTCTCGCAAGTAGGAAGTTCAATTACTTCTAATCCCATTGGAGGCACTGATCCATCAAAAGATATGTCTCGAAGAAAACTTCAGGTGTTCCATTACCAAGGCAGTGAGCCTCTCCAAGGAGCCCATAGTTTGAAGAAACACAAAATTGTGTTTCATTACAAACAAACTGGCTGTCCTGATTACCATCCAAACCAACAATCCCAACTCTTCTATTCATATCTATAATAAAAGCATGCCAAAGATGATGAAGCATAATTATCTTCCAAGTCCAGTTTTGATCACCAATTGTACTTAGGCTCAATGCACATTGTTCTGTGGGTCTGCAAGTGCATAACTGATTCCTCAAAATCAGGAGCATAAAGATGCTGGAGTTGAGCAGCCAACGGTATCAAATCCGAAGTAGTGTCATAGCAAGTTTCTACATCAATATGGGAATCAGACCATTCTAACTCCCAGGAAATACTCAAAAGTACTTCAATAAGGCCCTCCATGGCAAGTTTGACGTAACCCATTAGGAATATGCTCGAAAAGGTGCTCAATTGCCTTTGAACACTACAAAATAATAACGTTATCTTTCTTCTCTCTGAGAAAAAGATAAGGCCAAAACCCAACATAGAAGTCTCAAAATCAATTCTTCTTACTCAGGAACATTTCCCGCAGAGAAAATATCAATTAATGATTAAACAAAAAGAAAAGTAAACCAATACAAGAAGTAAAGAAACAGTGGAAACGACAATAGTGTTCAGCAATTCATTCACCTTAACAAGTGAAGTACACCCAACAATAGTATAAGAGAAATTACATCGAAAAACAGAAAGAAGAAAAACAAATCACCCAATAATCATAGTTCCAATCCCTGCCTCTGACATAATCTCATGAAGCAAAGAATGTTCAACTCTCCCATCAATAATACTAGCTGTCCTCACTCCTTGAGCAAGAGACCTGACACAACAATTCACCTTAGGAATCATTCCACCTGCAACTTTCTTCGCTTCAATCATCTTTTTCACTCCCTTTATGTCAATCTCCTTCACCAAACTCATAGGATCATCTTTGTCTTCCAATATCCCAGCCACATCAGTCAACAAAATCAGTTTCTCTGCACCCAATGCTGCTGCCAATTCGCCTGCCACCGTGTCAGCATTAATGTTGTATGATTGACCAGACTCATCTGCTGCCACAGATGCAATCACTGGAATGTGACTGTTATCAATAAGTGGCTGTAGGATAGAAGAATCAACTCGTGTTACTTCCCCAACAAACCCCAATTGGGCAGAATTAGGGGCCGGCCGGGCTGTAAGAAGGCGACCATCCATACCAGAAAGGCCAACGGCTGTGGCACCAGCTTTATTAATTAGAGAGACTAAATCCTTGTTAACCTTACCAACCAAGACCATAGAAACAATCTCCATGGTCTTGGCATCAGTGACGCGAAGACCCTCATGGAAGAGAGGCTGAATATTGAGCAGTTTCAGCCAATTATTAATCTCCGGCCCACCCCCATGGACAAGAACAGGACGGAGACCAACACAAGAGAGGAGAACTAGGTCACTTACCACAGAAGCTTTAAGCTCAGGAACTTTCATGGCAGCACCGCCATACTTGACGACAATAGTCTTACCCCTGAATTTCTGGATATAAGGAAGGGATTCCGATAAAATGTCAACCCGGAAGCGATCCGGAGAGTCCTGTGCAGAAGCAAAGGTCGATGCTATTTTGTGGGGTTCCGATGAAGATAATGAGGATGTTGCTTTGATGGTCAAAGAAGGGATGGTATTGGATAGAGAGCGAGGCAAAAAGAAGCTCCAATTAGAGGTGTTTAGATTTTTGACATTTGAAGAAAGAAATGAAGATGATAGATTTACAGGCCTGGGAGTTGCTGCCGCAGCCATTTTCTCCACTTGCTCACAACCACGACTGATGGACAGTGATATGATCGAAGGTAGATTAATTAGTGCCAGGTGAGCAAATAGGGCTGACCAACAGACCAATCTGAAGCAAAATACCTTTGCCTTAAACCAAGCCACCACCAGAGCAAGAGTTAATTTTCAGTCAGTATCCTGATGCAAATAATCTCAGTATACAGATTGAAATATTCAACAACTACAAAACTGCATATTTCATCCAAGCTCAAATTAAACCACAAAGATTGAAAACAACAATACTAAACAGGTATATATGCCAATTCACATAGTTGCAGTGGAAATGATAGAATTTAGCACCTGAGAGGAAAATTATATACATATCTCCAATAAATCTATCAATACAAGAAAGAACTATGCTGGCAATTCACATAGTTGCAGTTTAAATGATAGAATCTCAAAAGCAATGTTTTTTATTACTGAATCAAATCTTACAAAATCAAGCCAAGAGAGTGAGAGCAAAGACAGAAGCACATAAGATCATGTAAACATGGTAAACACTAGAAAACCCAAATACGCCAAAAGAAAAAAGATTGAGAACAAAAAACAGAATTATATATAAAACAGTAATACAAAGTCAAGAAAGCATTTTGCATATGCATACATACACCTAAAAGATTTGTGGGCATGGGTTGTTTAGTTACCAGCAATAGCATGAGAAGAGTAACAAAATCATAGGGACATATGTTTATATCTGTATTCCTGCATAGTAGACTATGTTAAAGCCTTTATAGAACCTATCCAATGCTCAAATAAGATGTAGAATTTATATTTTCACTAATATAAATAAGATGCAGAATTAAGTTAAGGTTGATTGAATAAGGGGCAAGGAATTTATGATGTTAAACCACGGACCAGAATAAAATTACAAGAGCTACTCCATCCTGCTACACTTTTTTCTTATAAGTAGTAACTAATAAACCATGTAAGAATCTCATACATTTTAGCGACATTTTTGAACATTTATAACAAATAAAAAAGGGTTTTTCATATGATAAGTATGTCATTATCATTAGCATATGCCATTTCAATGAATACTTTATCCCTTCAAGTTAGCCAAAAAAAGCAATTATAAATTAAAGCTCAGTCAACAATCTTTTATGAAGCAGAAAATGATCACATAGTTAGTGAGCGAATCAATCATATGGCAACTCTTAATTCATATTACTTACCACTAGAAACTCTACTTACAACAAAATTTAACTATAAATATCAGAGAAGATCAAGACTCTATTAAGAGAAACTATTATGTTTACGGCAGACAAATGCATGGAAGGGACAAAAATAAACATAATCACAAGAAATTGGGAAATACCCATTTCATTTTCAACTGAACAATTAGAAGCTATAACAGCGCTTTGAGTAGAACTCAGCATAATATCAGAAATCTCGAATGAATTTATACATGTATGTCGAATTTTAACAAGCAAAATTTTAAAAAAAAACAACCTTTAATAGAGGTCCTCTACATACAGCTACTAAGAGTCTAGAGAAAGCACCAGCACAGCGAGAGCGAGGCGGCGAGATTCGTGAACAGGAAAGGCACCACTGGAACAGTGAGAGGTAAGACAACGGGAGCAGTAACGAGCAACGGCGGCGGAATTGTAACCTTTGGTAGACCCCAAATTCTAACGTTTTGGTTTTAATTTTATTTTCTGTTTCGCTAAACAGTGCCGTATTAATAAAAAAAAAATATATTTAAGAACTCCAACATAATAACCATATTATTCATATATATATATATATATATATATATTACATAACCATATTATTCATATTTAACTCTATTAAAATGTATTTTTTTTATCATTTACTTATACAAGTAATGTTTACCATAGTGTATAAACTATTTATAAGACAGTTTAATAAATCCACTATTTATCAGCCGTTTTATCATACAATTTTGTTAAATGGTACACAATTTTATTTTTAGAAACTTATATTATATAAGCAAATTATAAAAGATAAGCCAACAAATATCAGCTTAGCCAAACACCCCTCATTTACTTCCTCTGTCGTATGCTGAACTGCTATTATTTTCATAAAAATGTAACTTTTATGTAATATTAATCTGTTTTTTATGTGTGTAAATTTTTTTTTGATAAAATTTTATGTGTGTAAATTCATGTCATATTAGGTGCTTGTTATTTAATTTTATAATATTTTAAAGATTTTATATGTTATTATATTTTCAATCATATGAATAATTAATAGTATAGATAAAAAAATAATTATAATATTAATATTAATTATATTTTTAATTTTTTTAAAAACTTATCAATCTATAAGAATAAGATTTTTGAATTTATTCATAAATGTAGTGTATGAAAATTTTAAAAAAAATCGATATTGTTTTTTTTCTACACTATGAATTTAAATAATACTTTTTATAGAAATGTAATTTTAAATTTAATTAAAAACTTGTAAATATAAATTAAAATTACATTTTATAATCGAACATAAACCAAGTTTCATAAATTTAAATAAAAAATATGAATATCAATAAAAATAATATTTTCATTAAAATATGATTTAAGATATTGTTGTTCTACTACTATCCAAATTCTAATACCTAAAATTAACTAATAAAAAAATTATAATTATACTATCATCCGTTAATAAGATATCATTTGAAAAATTAAATTAACTATAATTTAAATTTAATTTTGAAATTTTATTATAACTAATTAATTATTTAATTATATAATTAAAATTAATATTTCTTATTAAAATAAGATTATCAATATGATTTAAAATATTTTTTTAATAGAATATGATTTAAATTTATTAATTATTATTTATTATAATACAAATTTTCATAAAATAAAATAATTAATTATGTATAACTATGTAGAAACTATTGCACCCTTAAATATAGAACTTTCAATATTATAAATATATAATTATGTGTCATGTCTTGAAACTGAAAATTGAAATTTTTATGTAATGAAAATTTGATTATCTACCCGGAAAGTTTTTAAAATGAAAATAGTTGATTTGAATTGAAATTTTTAATAATAATAATAAATTGACCCTTGGAAGGACTCATAAGTTCATTAGTGGTTATATATAAATTTTAGGGATATTTATAAAAACCTCCCCGAGTTTTAACATATTCAACAATTTCCTCCCTATGATTTTTTTAGTGGACAAAATTATCCATGGGTTTTAAATCTATTATACAAATATAATCTTCCATCTATTTTTATGTTAAAATAATAATAGAATGATCAAAATGTAATTTTACGGACCCTTTTAAAAAGTTTAAGAAATGAAAGACTGGTTTTAAAATTTGATATTTGTCACATTCTAAAATTATTAAAATCAGAAATATAATATTAATTCAAGTATAGAAGTGCATTATGGAATATTAAGAAATAAAAGCATTATAAAAGGAAGCAAATGCATTGTAAAAGAAGAGTAAATGAACCATAAACATAATAGACATATTGTAAATAAGAAGTAAACAAGTGGTAAGTATGGTAAACATATCATAAACAATAAGTAAAAGTAAGAAAATAATTGTAAACAGATTGTAAATGAACTCTAGACAAAATAAATAAGTTAGTATTGTTTTCATAAAAGCTAAATAGGAGCAAGGAAAGCTGTTTAATGAATATTTTCAAATAAGTGGACATAAGGCAACTATTTGTAAGAAATGGATTTATCGATAGTAAAATAATTCAGGAAATAAGTGTGTTGTAAACGGACCATAAACATTGTAATATTAGAAAGAAAAGGAATTAATATTTATTTGATTAGATTTAAAAATGGAGATTGTGAGAACAAGATATAGTCATGAATAATATTTGATAATAAAGGGTAATATTAGTTGCAACCGTAAACAAAAAAGAAAAGTATTTATTTAAAATCAACAGAAAATGTATAAGAGAAATTAAAAATGTAAATACGTAAACCGAGATATTAATATAACCATAGATTATGTAAACGGTAAATTAGTAAAATAAAAGATAAGATAATGGTTTCGAGTCGGAAATACATAAATGAGTATTTTTATTGGCGACGATAAAAGTAATTAGTAAAAGAAACAATTTGAGAAAAAGATTATAGTCGTGATTCATCGAAAAATCTGTTGGGTTTCCCACATGCAATTGACGTAATAATTACTCAAATAGCAAGCAAAGATTAGACAGCGGAAATAAAAATTTGACAGGGAAACCTCCCTAGGCCAGTTTTAATTAACCCAATCAAGTATAGAGATGTCTGTAAATTTACCTCTTGAAGCGTGCTTTAACTGGACAGCTGTAAGCCTCCCCACAAAATTTTGCTGATCCGAAATGACTTTATGGATTGAAATGTGAATCCCCTCTTTCTTCACACACACAGGATCAAAGGGAGGACCAGAATGTGCTAGCACTCAAGAACAAATATCTGATGAACCCAATTGAAGAAGGCAATTGGAAACCCTTTCCTTTGTCTCTCGTTCCAAACGAAAATAAATAATAACCAAATGAGAAGAAGGAAACCTCTTTCGTTTTGTTATTACATAGTCAGAAAACAAAACTATTTTATCTTTTGCTTTTACAAAATGAAAAATCAAAACAAGAGAAATAATAGGATTTGTTTTTGCGTTCTCAACCCCCAAGACCA
>CATIWJ010113650.1:0-13657 GCA_949640765.1 Croton laevigatus
TGAAGAAACGCTTTGGAAATATCAGCTATGATTGCATAATTTCTAAATTATGAATACTTTTTTACAAAGAGCAAAATAAATTGAAAAATATTTTGTTGGTAGAAAAATTTGTAACTTAGGATCTAAAACTAAAAGACACAATGCTTAGCAATTCATGAATTATAACAATGAATTAAAAATAAAGAACACCACTTTATAAATTATTGTGTACAGTACCATAAACTAATAAAAATTTTTTATTGATATGAATATTTGTAGCTAGGCATATGCAGCCTGCTGAAGGATATTCAAATTTTCAAATTCATATATTATGGTTCAGATTTAAAGAGAAAAAGAAAAAAAAAAAAACACACTGCTACATAAAGTCTTGTATATATTTTTTAACGTGTGTTGTACGTATCTACTCGTTTAGGTACTCGTTATTTGATTTTGTAATATTTTAAAATATTTAAAATATTATTAACTAAATATGTTTATAAATGGAGATACAAATGTTCAAGTTTAAAAACTGAATCATTAAGGTTAAATTCCCTAATAACTTTTCAAACACGTACAATCCAAATGGTGAAAGAAAATTTTCATTTTTGTTTGATAACATAGCTTTAAATAAAACTATCTTTTAGAGATTTTAAGGTTTAATAAAAGGGTCCAGCCAGAATACTCAACCCCAAGTATTCTCGAGGGTAAAAATTTACCCATTGATGTGAAAGTAAGAAGGGTAAATACATAATAATCTATGTTGAAAGGGGTATTTTTTGGAGGGGAAAATTAGACATAGAGCTTCTCTGCAGATTTCATCCTCTTTGTTTTTTATTCTTCTCTTTGCTTTTGTTGTTCTTTCTTTGTATAATCCACCATGTCTTCAGCTGGGGTTGCAGGGAGCTCCGCGTCATTCACCAGAAACCACTATCAAAATCTCTTCAATCCAATCAAAACCCACAATTTCCTCTCAATGCCATCAGATTTGTTCAAAAGAGCTGGCATAGGTCTTGCTTGAATCCATCTCTACAGATGTTTTTTCTGCTCTAGCTGCAAAGCTTCCTCTTAAGGCCTCATCACCTACCAAATAAAATTTTATAGAATTACTTTTTGAAATCTTCTTTTGTCTGGGTTTTTTTAACTAGAAAGAGAGAAAGGGATTGAGGAATCAGAGAGAGTGGCGAGCTGGGTTTTGTGTACAAAAACTAGAAGAGAAGCTAGGAAAGGTCTAACGTTTTTGTTTCAGAGTTAGAGAAAAAGGGGAGGGTCACTTTGGGGTTTTAGAGGAAAGATAGAGGCTATCTTCTTCTTCTTTTGTCAAAACGAAATCAGAGAAGTATTTCGTTTTTCATTGTTGATTTGTTGTCTAGCTAGAGAGAAAACAAAACATCAAAAAAATTTTTTTTTTTGAGAAATTGATTTTGAAATGGAAAATGAAATCAAAACCCATTTGCGAAGGATCGATTGGGGACGTTCTAGTTCGCGAGGCAACTGGAAATCTCTTAAAACTGAGGCTTGTTTGATTCTGGACTCGAAGATAGCTCTTAGGGCCTGAGGTAATCTTCTTAACATTAGCTCTAATCTGTGTTTTACAATTCATTATGATTGATGCTATTTGGGAACCAGATTGAGTTGCATTTTGATTATTTGTCATGTTCTGTTATAGTCTTGGTTACATGTTAGTTCTGTTTCTTGTGCTTTGGGTGGTTAAAACTAAATTAGATTTGAAATGCATTTGTTCTTCTGGTTTTAGTTCTTACCATAGAACCTTTAGATTTGAGTTCGAATGGAAGTTCTGATTTTATTTTCGATCACAAAAAATACTATTTTCTATTCATCTGATATTAAAACCTCAGCTTTGGCAAAAATAAGTTCTGAAATCTTAAAATGGGGGAATATGTATATCTTTGGAACCATGTTTTTTGAATTGAGAAATAGGTACTGTTTCATTGATTTTCCCTTCTTTTTTTTTTTTTTAACTTAGTTCATTGATTTTCCTTCTTTTACGTAAAACAGGGAGAGTCAATATTATTTAAACGGATCCACAAATCCTAAAGAAACAGAGTCAAAGTAACGCATTTTTCTGTTTAGTTATAAAAATATTGATGATACTAACTTAAAAACAAGAAAGGAAGCTCATAGCTAGCCAGCTGGCTCCCAGATTTTGAAGATTCAAGTGGAGGGATTGAGAGGTATGAGAAGAAGACGAGAAAGGCAAAGATTTCAATGAGCTGCACACCAAAAGAAGCAGCTTTTCTTTCCATTTTACATGTGGTGAATTTGACATCTTCAAGAATGAAGACTAAAAAGTTAAGATATTTTCTTAATTTCGTAGAAACTATAGATGGAAATGAAACTATTGGATGAATTGATCTCATTATGGGCAGAAATGAAACTATTGGATGAATTGATCTCGTTATGGACAACTAGGAAAGAAACTAATATTGGTTTACTTCTTTCAACATTATATCATGTGACATTTCTGAATTTGGGAATGGGTTTTGGTATCTATAATTGTTATGTTTAATATTTTCTTCATTGTTAAGAGATAGTATATGAGAAGAAAAGATAGTTGAACGAGAGTTTGGGCTTCAAATTAGGTTGGGCGAGAGTTGAAGTCTATGTAATTAATTGCATATTCGATTTTTGAATTTAATTTTAATTGCCTTGGGTGGTTTTTTTTAAGGAAATTATCTTGTGCGGTTTAAGGAATTTCAAATTCAAATTTATAAATTCATTTTCACCACCTAAGTATCATGTGTTTTTAAATTTGGAATTGAAACTAAAAACTATGAATGGCTCAATTTCAAATTTGTAAATTCATTTTTGTCGCCTAGTATTATGTGTTTTTAAATTTGGAGTTGAAAAACAAAAAATGAATGAATGCTTTAAAATAAATTGGGTTAATTTTTTTTAAGGAAATTAGGTGGTGTAAAATATATTTACTGTAAAAATATATATATTCATTAAATAACAATCTAATTATTATATCACATAATAATTAATAATTTCTTTGTATAAAATAAATGATTATATTTTAATTTAATTATTCATTTATTTCCTTGGATCTCTTAAAATTGATTCCTTACCAAGTACTTCAATTTTGGGTTCAACTCGGTTTTATATTTCTTTGGAAATGGTTCTTTCTGTACTAATTTCAAAATTGTGGTCAATTTAGTAATTTACGCATTTGTATACATGGTTCTTTACGATTTTAGATTTTGATGGGAATCTCTTAAAATCGCTTCCTTACCGGTTCTTCAATTTCAGGTTCGGTTTGGTTCTATGTTCCATTCAAAGTGGTTTTTATGTAATAATTGTCAAATTGAATTTTCAATTTGGTAATTTATGTACTTGTACACTTGATTCTTTACGAGTTTTGATTTCGGCTGGATCCCTTAAGATCGTTTCCTTACCAGTTCTTCAATTTTGGATTCGGCTCGGTTTAGTATTGCATTCCCGTCAAAGTGGCTTCGGTATTGCGTTCTCTTCAAAGCAGTTCTTTGTGTAACAATTTTCAAATTATGTTTTCAATTTGATAACTTACGAAGGTTTATACTCGATTCTTTATGAGTTTCGATTTCGGATGGGATCCTTTAACATTTGATTTTTTTTTGCCGGTTCTTTGATTTTGGGTTCGGTGTTGTGCTTCATTCAAAGAGGTTCTTTGTGTACTAATTTTCAAATTCTATTTTCAATTTCGTAATATATGCATTTGTACACTCGATTCTCGATTCTATACGAGTTTTGATTTTAATTGGGATTCCTTAAGATCGGTTTCTTAATAGTTCTTCAATTTCGAAATCGGTTTACCGTCAAAGAGGCCCATTGTACAATAATTATAAAATTGTGTTTTGAATTAGGTAATTTTCATAGTCGTACTCTCGGTTCTTTACTAGTTTTGATTTCAAATGAGATCTGTTAAAATTAGTTATTTATCGGTTCTTCAATTTTCTGCTCGGTTTGGTACTGCGTTCCCTTCAAAGTTGTTCATTAATTTTGGGTTCCGTATTGTGTTTCCTTCCAAGTGGTTCTTTGTGTAATAATTTTCAATTTAGTAATTTATACAGTTGCACACTCAATTATATACGAGTTTCAATTTTAATTGGGATCCCTTAAGACCGGTTCCCTTCAAAGCAGTTCTTTGTTAAACAATTTTTAAATTATGTTTTCAATTTGGTAATTTACGAGTTGAATACTCGGTTCTATATGAGTTTCGATTTCGGTTGGAATCCCTTAAAACGGAACATAATTTGAAAAATATAAATGAAAAATATAAATTAAAAATGCATGTACCAAGCTTAACCTAAATATTTTCAATGTTATTTTCTCAATGTTAGATTATTTTGCTTTTATCAAGAAGAAGAAAAAAAGATAAAAGATTGATCTTTAGTAGATTCTACTTATTAGAGTGATGACTAGTTTGACATGTTAAGTAATCATATATGTTCGTATGTTGATGGGCTTCTGAGTTAACCCAAAAGAAAGAACAAGAAATAGATGTTGATTCTGTAACAGCATTTAAAACTAGAGAACAATGTGGTAAATGAACTTATGGCACCATATTTCATAATTTTTCTCGACAATTACACCCCTTGAACAACAACTATCAATAATCATAATTTTTCTTTCTTCAGTTCATGACATATTCATATAAAAGTGAGATAAGAGCAGCATCACTGTAAAACAACATATAAATACACTCACACAGAAAAGAAAAAGCAAAACAACAAAAAAGTTGAGGAAGCTTACACCCAGAAGGTGTATTTCTTGACCAGACTAGTCACCTGCAAAGCAAATTCAATATTTATAATGAAGCATTATCTGTAAATGTTGGCTTTTTGTTGGATACTTTTTCCAAAGCTAGCTTTTCTTGAATCTTATCTTATAAGTGGAGACAAAACAGAGCAAGGAATGACATTTAAATTAATCCTAATATAAACTAAGGCAAGTTAAAATATTCAATAACAACAAAAATGAGGGCATGCAAAAAAGTAACTTCTCCAGCATTCTAGCATTAAATGATACTCTTTTGAAACAGTTTGAAATGACATGATCAAGGCACTTCGTATTTTTAAGTTCTAGCACCATTATTAACCTCTAACATAACCAGCAGCATAAAATATAAGCATTCTAAAGTAACACTAGCACACTAAATCAAGATAGTAGCCATAAATCAACATTTTAAAAATCATAACCTGCTTCTGGATCTAAATAATCCAAAAAATTACGCACCAGAGCATTGAAACTTTCTCAAAGAGCACCATACTACACAAGCAAGAGCTAAATGATAAATGTCAAACTGAAATCCTTCCTTTTGACATTTTCTTAGCTCCGCATAATTTAAAAAGTTAAAACATAGTTAACATTTTCTAACAAAAGAAAAAAGAAAAATAAATCACAATAACGAGCAAGTCAAGTTATACCTTATCTAACTTATTCTCACAATTTCTCTAAGAGAAGATTTGGACTTAAATCTCTAAAAACTAGGCAGAGGGTTCGTCATCTCGTAGATCCCGAAAGTATTGCAGCCACAAACTTGTAGAAGAAAAAATTGAAGTTCTTTGCAGCAATAACCAAAGTGGTCTCATCTGGTGATGCAGCCTGATATGCAATCTTCTCTAGGGATTCATGATAACTTGCAAATCCAACATATTTTTATTTCCTAATCTTGTGCTTATTTGATGTTTTTTGTGCTTAATTGTGAGATTTTATTTAGTTTTTCTGATTTTGATTAGGAATTGTTGGATTTGACAAAAAGGAAGCAAAACAAGCATAATTAAATGAGTTTTAGGACATGGGACGTGAAGCTAGAAGTTATTTGGACGTTTTTGAAGCTGACAGCAGTTAGCCTTGAGCAAGGCTAATGGACAGGGTACGAGATGCGGACTGAATTTAATTGGTTGCTGGCCCACGTTTTTAAACAGCCATTTTGGGCTTAAATTAGAGCTGAGGAAGAAGAACTAAATAGTTTTTATTAGGCACTTTTGTTATATTATTGTTTGCCCAAGTTTTAAACATTATATAAGCGTATTTTAGGTCTTTTGGGAGGTATTATGGAACAGCCTCCTCTCTATTATGTTTTTGAGGTTTTATTTCTGTTTTTTCCATAGCCATTCAAGGATAAACTCTTCCGTTCAGCCAAGGGTTAATTCGAAATTGATTTTCTTCATGTTTGTGAGATTTTAATGCTTTTATCTTTACTTTTTAGTTTCTATTGCATTCATGCTTTTACTGTAGCTTATTGAGAAAATATATTCTTAATGTATTTTGTTAATTGATTGATCTGGCCAATTAATTAATTGATAGGATGCATACAGCTAATCAATGAGATTAATCCGTAATTGTTTAGTCGAGTTGATACAAGTAGCGATTGGTATAACTTGATTGTGATTAGGCTTTTGGGTTATATTAAGTAATTGCATGATTTAGTTTAAATGAGTTCTTGTAGAATTTGTTAATTAGGGCAAGGTCTTTCTAGTGTTCATTGCAATTGACAGATTAAATCCTTCGTCGTATTTATTGTTATTTGTTAGTTAAGGGTTATTATTAGATTATATCCTAATAACCTATTAATATGGAAAGATTGGTTGAATCAATGTTCTTTTTTACTATAACTTATTTATAATGTGGAATTATTAAGTTATCTTAGAGTTAATAATCAGATATAAGAATTTCTTACTGAGAATTATACCTTTAGCTATATTTGTTCCCATTGCTTTCAATTTAAATTTTCTGTTGCGTTTCTTTAATTTTGTTTATTTTTGTTCAATTCACAAACCTTCTTTTCTACTCTAGCACTATAGAAATAACCTTGACCAGTCTTTGTGGGATCGACCCTGCTCATCACTGTTTACAAATCTTTAGAGTAGGTTAATTTATGTGGTCTTGACACCCATCAAATTTTGGGCCTGTTGCCAGGGACTAGTGTGTAACATTTTGTTTCTTTAGTATTTTATTCATGAGTTTTCTGAGTCTTCATCGGAGAATTCTTGATTCTTTTTTATCAATATCATAATGAGCCTTTTTATGTTATTTGGGATAGATTTAATGGACTTGTAAAAGAGTTTCCTTGTCATGGTTATTTAAATTACAATCTAATTGTTCGCTTCATTAAAGGGTTAGATAAACTAATAGTAAATTGGGTGGATAATGGAATTATGTCTACTGGTAGTGCATTAATGTATAGAAGCCATGAGGAAAGAATATATTTATTTAATGACATGGCTGAATTTGATTATAATGCAACTATATCCCTTCACAAGTTTCTCTTGAGTGTGAAAGTGAGAAAAGTGCAACAATGAAATAGTTGGAAAGCATGGTGCAAAATATACAAAATCAGATTCGTGAAAGAGAGAAAAGAGTGACAAATGGAAGAGTTGGAATGCTTGGTTCGAAATGTACAAGACCAGATCTAAGCTTCCCAAGCCGAGAATCAACTTTTGGTTGACATGAATTCCACTAAATATCATATTGATTGGGATGAAAGTGAACTCCAGAATGATTGGGATGAAAGTGAACTTCAAGCTGAAGTTTAAGAGCAAGCTGATTGGGATGAATGTGAAGTACAAGCTGAGTGCAATGTCAAAACTGACAAGGAAGAAATGAAAGTAGAAGAAGAAGAAGAAGAAGTTGAACCAGGATCAGAGTTGCCGATTGAAGAACTAAACCATGAAGAAGAATGTGAAGCATTGGTGAAACCAGAAATTGATGAACACATAATTCTAAATTCACCATATGTGGATCCGTTTTTACAATCAATGCTGCCGTTCTCATACCATCTTCTTAATGAGTTTAATTTTAATTTTTCTCAAGCTTATTATTTTGAATTTAATGATATTGATTTTATGTGAACGAGCCAATTTTGAGGACAATATCAATCGAGATCCCGTGCTATATGATATGCTTTATGGGTGGATGCCATGTTTTGATGGAGTTGTGCAACGCCTAGCCTAAGGACGTGAAACAAGGGCTCTTACTAGAAGGCAACCCAGTTTAGACTTGTCCAAGCCTAACTCTATCTTTCTCTTCTGTTTCAATTTTATTGTTTGTGGTATTTTATTTTATTATTTTTTTTAGTCATCTTCTTCCTTGGTAAAATTTCTGTCACGGTTAGAGCTTAAAAGTGGTCATCAATGGTTAATAGAGATTTTCTTTTCGTTGGTGTGGTTAAGTGTTGTTTTTCTCTTTGTCACTTATAACTGAAGGTGGTAAATTTTTAATTTAAATTTTAGCTTATATTACTTTGAACGTATATTTGAGTCACCCTTATTTCTCATTTTATTTACTTACAGGGCCTAAAAGACTTCTCTGTTGAAATTGCCTATCGAAACACAACCACCGAAGGGATTCCTTCATTCGGTTCCACCAGACGCCACCACCAACGTTCTCTCCACCAGCGACCAGAACAATCAACCGCCGCCATTCAAGCACTGACCAGCCACCGATCGGAACCAAATCAGTTCAACAGCCACCAATCGAAGAACTCCTCCATTCACCGCCGGGCAGAACCACCAAGTAAGTATTCTTTACCTCCTCGGTCACTTCGATTCAAGACCCATCCCTTCCACCACACCTATCTTCTCTAACCACCAACAAAAACCCATCATCTCCAGACCCATCTCCTTCACCACGAACATCCCCATCCACGCCTTTGATTAACATCACCACCAGAATCTCCATCAAAACCGCCGGCCAAACCAACCTCAAATCGTTATTCCATAAACCCACGGTTCGGTATCTCTCCTCTGAACTTTCAATTACAATTTGTTCTGAAGCTTTGTACTTGCTATTGAATTTGTTGGGTCAATTGCTGATCAGTTACTTGGTTTTTACAATAGTGGAGGTAAAAGTTTAATATCATAACCATCTGGTTTTGCTATTTGTCATCTGGTTCTTTTTGCGATCACTTCATCACGTTACATCAGGTCTTTCCTTTGATTCGAATTTGTTGCTGGCAGTGGGGTGTGTGTGGTAGTAATTTCTGATTCGTTTCTTCTCCGTACTGTTCAGCCGTACTGTTCAGGTAAGTTATTTTTCCAAACGGACTTAAGAGAACCGATTACAGACTGTAATCCTAATTCAGTTTTGATTATAGATTACTTGAATTGTTGAACTGGATAATAGGATTTATATCTATTAAGCTTTCGTAATTGAGCTATATTATACCTAACTGGTTTGATCATTAATTTTGAACACTTGAGGTTAATTGATATACTCTATTTCTCCTAAGTTCAGAATTTGAAGTCTGTTACTGCAGTGTGCTGCGATATAACTGCTGTGGGATGATTTTGAATTGTAATTAATTGTGGGGTTCTGGTTGCTTTGCTAGAATTTGTTGATTTTATTTGCTTGAGAGAGACTGCGTTTTGTTTTGGTGGTTGTGTTGTCTTTGAGTTTTCGCAGATTTTATTGACAAAGAACAAGTGTTCGCCATGGACTGCACTAAAACCACACCCAACCTGCTACCCGTTAGGCTTGTTTACAAGCAAACACCACAGCCGCCGCCGCCACCACGGCACTACATTCACCTGAACTGACGCCTGAGCAAGACACTCCAGAAAATTCAGCTTCCGTTCGTCCATTCTGCTGACACAAGGCAGCCAATCAATTTGCCACCACCGATGCTTCCATTTTTCCTCACCGGTCACAGAAGACTTGTCCCACCTGCCTCTGCTGCTCTGGTTTCCACCTCTGCTGCTCCACTCCATTCAACCCCAAAGGACATTGAGCAAGCAAATTTCCTCTGAAAATTGCAAATCAATGAACCAATGGTGCCAGGTTCCTTTTGTTCTTCAATTTCTAAATATATTTATTGTGCCAATATTGATTACTTGGTTGATGGACTTTGAGCAGTATAGTTGATTGCAATAATTGATAATTCTTTGATGTCAGTCACATTCTGTCTGAACTTTCAATATTCCCATTAAAAGATAGTTTTAACTTTTAATTTCAATCATGAAAAGGGACAAATTAATTTGTTTCTGGTTGTGCTTTATGGATTAATTGATTGGGTTAAAGTTTTAATCTTGGTTTATATTACTTATCTTTGTAAATGGGAACAAAAGTGGCAGAGTAGCTAGAACCATAAAGGGCATTGCTGAGCAAATTTACGGCGAATCAGGGCAGCATCTCTACCTTCACTTCTTTATTTTTCATGTTGCGACCCTCCTTCTGTGTTTGATTGATTGATACCACATTGGAGACAATGTGAGGATTAAGTGTGCGGAGGAAGTTTGTTATTGAGAGTGTTTATTGTGCTGAATTTTTGTACTTAATATGATTATATATTGCTGCTATTGTTTATTCTTAGTGATATGCTCCTTGGCCAAATTTTAAACTTTTAGTTATGGTATGTATGCTGAAATTTTTGAATTTTAATTGCTGCCATGTGCTTATTTTCAAGAAAATTTGACCATTTTGATTCCTTTTGAAAGAAAATGCTTCTTGAGCTATATTTGGCACTTATCCCATGAAAATTCTGAGTAAAATTTTTGAAAATTTGATATTTTGAGCTGAATTTTGGGATTACTCAATGGGTTTATTGTGTTCTCACAACATTTCTTAAACTTTTAGGAATTCTAGAGAGAACTTTGCCTTTGTCACCTAGTCTGACCATTATGAGCACTTTGAATGACGAGATTAGTAAGCAAGAACTTCAACTTGAAATTGACTGTCATTGCACTTATGAACCTTAGTTGGAATTGTTTACACTTTGAATTCTGAAAATTAGTTTTTCAAAACATAGTTTCTTTTGATTTGTATTTTTGCTAGCAATTTCAAATCCAAAAATTTAGGATAACTTCCGTGAATGCTAGAACTTTCCTTTATGTTCCTTTGTAGCGAAATCCTAGGCGAGTTTTGACTTTGGACATGATTTAGGCATTCTTTTGGCCGATTCATTAATCCTTTTACATTATCCCACCTTTACGTTACCCTTCTTTTAACCTCTTCAAGCCTACGAAGTATGCTAAATGCGTGTTCTAAAATTCTTTTCATAGCCAATAATATAACCATATAAACTAAAATGCCATTTGCCTATCACCCTCCTTTTGCCTACCACTCTTGAACGAGAAAATAGTCTTCTTGATTGTTGTTGAGCATATGCATGCAATTTTTTAGAATTTGACGCAAATGCAATTTTGTTCAATGTCTTTTTCTAGTTTTGAGTTTTTGGGAATAAGTGATACTTGTAACTCTTGTGTTCAAATTATTACTAGGTTCAAGTTTGGTTGTAAATAATGCAAGGCTATCTTTAGTATTTATATTTTGAAGTTTTTCTGTGAAAAAAAAAAAGAGAAAAAGAAAGAAGTTCTCTGGGAAAAAAAAATCAAAAAAGAAAAGAAAAAGAAAAAAAAAGGAGAAGAAAGAAAAGCAAAAAGAAAAAAAAAAAGTTGTCAATTTTAGTTCGTTATAGTTAACGTTAATGTTTTCATTTTGGGTCGCATTTGTCGTCTTGTGGGTATTAAGGGTAGTTAGTTGCGCATTACTCCATTAAGGTTACTTGTTTAAGATTTATTTTCTCGTATTTCTTTAATCTTATGTTATCCTTTCTTTTGTAATCCTCACCCTAGCCTAACATCGAATAAAGACCTTTTGATCCTTTGTTGGGACTTGTCCTACATTAGTGAAGAGGGAATTTGAAGGAGAGCTTATGGACGTTCACTGTTTTTATTTTATTGAAGCTATGAAAATGTGTTTTAATACTTTGTTAATTGCTCGATAAAATACTTGTTGATTCAAACTTCGAATGGTGTGCGTTTTAAAAATTCTTAGTGTAATATTTTCCAATTGAGTTTGTAATAATAAAATGATATTGATGGTTGAGTTTTCAATTGAGATGTTGAGTTGTTTGGGGAACTTGCTTATGTTGGATTGGGTTTTAAGGTGAAGTTTGTGGTCTCCTTTACATGTTTGATTTTGAGTTTTGAGTCATGCTTAGGACAAGCATGGGATAAGTGTGGGGAGATTTGATAACTTGCAAATCCAACATGTTTTTATTTCCTAATCTTGTGCTTATTTGATGTCTTTTGC
Source organism: Croton laevigatus (assembly GCA_949640765.1). Classification (NCBI taxonomy): domain Eukaryota; kingdom Viridiplantae; phylum Streptophyta; class Magnoliopsida; order Malpighiales; family Euphorbiaceae; genus Croton; species Croton laevigatus. Next base: position 12,013 of record CATIWJ010113650.1, read on the forward strand.
GCTTAATTGTGAGATTTATTTAGTTTTTCTGATTTTGATTAGGAATTGTTGAATTTTACAAAAAAAAGAAGCAAAACGAGCATAATTGAACGAGTTTTGGGACATGGGACATGAACCTAAAAGTTATTTGGACAATTTTGACGCTGCCAGCAGTTAGCCTTGGCCAAAGCTAATGGACATGGTACAAGATGCGGACTAAATTTAATTGGTTGCTGGCCTATGTTTTTAAACAGCCATTTTGGGCTTAAATTAGAGTCTATGAAGAAGAACTAAATTGTTTTTATTTGGCACTTTTATTATATTATTGTTTGTTCAAATTTTAAACATTATATAAGCGTGTTTTAGGTCTTTTGAGAGGTTTTCTGGAACAGTCTCCTTTCTATTATGTTTTTAAGGTTTTATTTCTGTTTTTTCTATAGCCATTCAAGACTAGACTCTTCCCTTCAGCCAAGAGTTAATTCGAAGTTAATTTTCTTCATGTTTGTGAGATCTTAATGATTTTATCTTTACTTTTTAATTTTTATTGCATTCATACTTTTACTGCAGTTTATTAAGAAAGTATATTCTTAATATATTTTGTTAATTGATTGATCTAGCTAGTTAATTAATTGATAGGATGCATATAGCTAATCAATGAGATTAATCCTTAATTGTGTAGTCGAGTTGATGCAAGTAGCGATTGATATAACTTGATTGTGATCAGGCTTTTGGGTTATATTAAGTAATTGCATGATCTAGTTTAAATAGGTTCTCGTAGAATTTGTTAACTAGGGCAAGGTCTTTCTAGTGTTCATTGCAATTTACATTAAATTCTTGAATCTTATTTAGGGTTGTTTGTTCGTTAAGGGTTATTATTAGATCGTATCTTAATAACCTATTAATATGGAAAGATTGGTTGAATCGACGTTTTTTTTTACTATAACTTGTCTGTAATGTGGAATTATTAAGTTATCTTAGAATCATTGATCAGACGTAAGAATTTCATACTGAGAATTATACATTTGGCTGTATTTGTTCCCATTGCTTTCAATTTAAATTTCTTGCTGCGTTTCTTTAATTTTGTTTATTTTTGTTCAACCTCCTTTTCTACTCTAGCACTATAGAAAAAACCTTGACTAGTCTTTGTGTGATCGACCCTGCTCATCATTGTTTACAAATATTTAGAGTAGGTTAATTTATTTTTGGTGATTTCAACACCCATCAATTCATCACCTTTGAGCAGTATTGTATAGCAAATAGCAAGGCATATGAAGAATTCCTACAAAAGGGAAAAACATACGACTTCAAATATAATGCTCCATGTGCAGGACTCTATGCAAAGTTTAAACACATAAAAACTCTTTAATGCGACTAGAATACATATCCTGCAGAGAGACCAATAAAATCTGATTTTTCATGATGTATTTAATAAACTCTAATATGTTGCAACAGAAAACTACTATATAATAACGAAGATATCCATATATTTAAGAAAGACTAAGTGCTGGTTCCTCCATCATTAAAGTTGAATCTAAAGTAACAAACTCTGGTAGCTAAGTAATTAATGCTCATTCACTTGCTTGTTTCCTTGCTGTTGTTTTCTGCAACACTAGTGTTTATAGGAACCTTCGATTTGTCATTTCCATTTGAAATAATAATTCGTTAA
>CATIWJ010113659.1:0-11200 GCA_949640765.1 Croton laevigatus
CTCCCCCACCCATACAATCTTCTACTACAAAAGATGACTAAAAAAACCCACAATCTGCACACCTCCTCAACTCTTCTATCATGAACTCTTGTTTCCAATAGAAAGATTAAATTTTGATATTTGTTAAAACCCACTTATTCCACAATAGATTTTATATGATTTAACAAGTAATCAAAATATTACTCTTTTTTTTTTCCCCTCCAAAGAGCTATATGTGTGAATTAATAGTATCGCATTTAATGGAACATTATTTATCTCTTTGAGCGCATCATCACAAAACTTACCTCCAAAAGGACAGACCATCCTCCGCAAAAAAATGGGTGAAGATTGATTTATGAATGCACTTGGCACAATAGCAAGATTATTGATTGATGAGGACAGCATATTGGCCCCTATACGACAATTGTGAAAATGGGTCTTTGTTGGTGGGTAGGCAGGAAGGATCACGATCATCATGTCTTCTTTCATATTCTCTCTCTCTCTCTCTCTCTCTCTCTCTAGATTTTAACTTTTTATTAATTAACTCTCTCTCTCTCTCTTTTTTTAGATTTTAACTTTTTATTAATTAATATAATCCCGACAGAATCTTAATGCTTTTCAATTCGGTATTATCTTTTCTCCATCTAAAGTTAAAACTATAGATTATCATCATTGTGTCCTTCCATGGAATCAAAGACGTATAAGAAATACCAATTCACCTTTTTTTCACCTTTCTTAAACAATTTTGTTAGAGGAAAAATTTGTTATTATGTTATTACTAAATTATAGATATTTGATTATAGGAATTACGCATGTTATAAACTAAACTTAGGCCCTTGTTTAAATTATTTTCTTTTATATCAAATTCTACTCATAGTATATAAGTTTGGATTATATTAATTATACTAATTACATTAGATAAATTTTAAAATTTGTATTCATATTACGTTTGTCATCAATAATACATAATTTCATATTAGACATTTAACTTATAAAATTAAGTTGTATTTGGTCTTTTTTGCTTTAATTATTCGTACTTGCAGATAATTGATATCAATTGTTGATAACTGATGGCTAATAATTAATTCATTTTGGTGTTTATTAAAATTGGATAATGGTTGCCATTAAAATGATATTAGTGTGCCCTAAAACAATATTAAGAAAGTAAAAAAAATAAGGACCTAAAATTGAAAAATGTTAAATATCAAAATAATATAAAGACTAATGTGAAAAATATATTGAAAGTAAAATATATTGAAAGTTAACAGAAAAATTTAATAAAAAAATAAAAAAAAAATGCTGCAATTACAATGCCACACTATCTAAATTTAGCGTGACATTGTAGCAAATCGGTAATTTGGCATAAGAAAATAAAACAACATTGGAGACCATCTCCAATGCCAAAATGAAATATAACACAGCATTGGAGATGGTCCAAGTCAATCACACTACATATCAATGATATCATATGAATTAAAGTTGAATCAGACCTAATCAATTCAAACTAAAATGGACTCAGAACCATGCATTGTTAATGCTCTTCAGGCCTACTACAACTTTATATTATTATTACACATATTGAAATTGGATGATTGAGATCTTAATACATATGTATTAAAAAGAAAATGAAAATTGGTAGCAAACCAAACAACCAAATTAATTGCTTGGGATAGTGGTACCTTATCTGAAACACAAACCCAACAATAAGCGTTTGACAGTTATCCATTCTTGAAGAAAGGTAGTAGCTTGTAGGTTGTAGCTAGTAGCCAGTGGGACAATCGTACCATTGTAAAAGTCTAATAATGCCATTGTTCCCACCTCAAGTCTATATGCATTTGCATGGACCACCTTCTCCTTCTTCATGTTAAGAATTTTACACCTTTGAAGTTGATCTCTTTGCCTTACAAAGTTGGACATACATACATACATACATACAATCAATCTCAACTTTCGTTTTCCAATTAATGTATTGTTACAACTTACAAGAATATCATTTTCTTTTTTCTTTTATACCCTTTGTTTGGTAAATCCTATTGTCCACTTCCTTCTATACATGCATCACTACTTTACTTTTACTTACCATTTGCAATGCATTTTCAACCATTTACTAGTGTTTTTTTTAGCATAACATCATTTTCATTTTGAACTTTTTATTCCCTTTCTTTAATCGAATAGATTATGTTCAATTCTAACCTATAATGAATTATGTACACAAAATCCGTAGTTGGGGCTCAGGAGTATTGGTAAACAACTTGCCCTCGTGTCTAAGCGGATATAGTTCGAATCCTCAGGTGCGTGAGTTTTATGTCTATGTTAAAAAAAAAAGAAATATACACAAAATCCGTTCATCCCACATCATTGTTAGAGTATAAAGTTTTGTAGGTTCTCTTATATTTGATTCAAGGTCTCTTTTATTTAATAGTAGTATATACTAGTAGTAGAGTTTAGGGCAAACAGAGTAACCTCTTGATTTAAGAGTTGATCCTGATATTTGAAGTATGAGTATTGACAAATCTTAAACTTTAGTCTTCATATTTTTAATATTATACTGTAATCTCTATCAATTTTTCTCTATATCATAATTTGATCCTTCTGTAACTCTGTGCCATTAAAATGATGAGAAAAGACAAATATATTTATCTAAATCAACCACTTAGCAATTAGACATGATGATAAAGACTGATAATTCATAAAAATCTACTTATGCAATGAATTATTACAATTTAGTTATAAAAATATTAAGTTTTTATTTTTTTATTTTAAAATATTTAATAATTTAATCCTTCACATTTTGAAATACTATATTGTTTTAGTCCCTTACATGACTAAATAATTAAACAGAAAAACCGATACTGATAAAAAATATATAATATTAGAAATACATGGATTAAATTATATAATATGTAAAAGCTCTGGAACTTAATAATTATCCCTAATTTAAACAATTTTTTTTAGAGATGAAATTTAAACAAATTATTAATAAGTCAATAGAAGGATTGAAAATAAGAATATTTTTCTTCTTTGTGAGACATTAAGCTGTACTATCAAAAGAAAGATAGAGATATATGTACTATTATTACTGAAGAAAAAGTCAATCATTATTTAATTAAAAGGACCTATGATTTCTTTTATTTCTTGTATAAGTTGTAATATTGAATATGACTGAATTAATATTAGAAAAATAATTGAAGTCAATGGACAAAAGGTTGATAAGTATTTTATACTCAGAAGACCAATAATGACAATGAAACATAATTTTAATTCTCTTTAAAATAGAGTTCATAAACTCTCATATCCTATAATCCTTTGAGTGTCACTATATGGAGCAATTTACTCCAGATATATATCGAACAATTTCTTTAGGAAAAAATTGATCGAACTACAAAAGGGCGTTGCAATTATATATAATGTGGCAAAAAATAACTCGTTGAATGCAATTTATCAAAGGGTGTTCTAGACAATAAATATAAAATTTTACCATGTGTTCCGGAGCAAATAACTCCGTATAGCATTTTTAATCCTTTTTATGTCATAAAAATTGAAAATCAACGAAATTGATCACCATTTATTTTGTTGCATAGTACTCTTTTCAGCCCTTAGGGAACCTTATCATGTAATGTAGAAGATAACCAACTTTGGGTAGTGAAAAATGATGGTAAAAAAGGAGAAGAGAACTGATTTCTGTTCTCTTTTTTAAACTTTATATCCAATATATCATCATCCAAGTTGTGTAACTAAACATGCTGATTACAAAGCCATAAAAGAAGCATAAATAAACTTGGAAAATAGCAACTAAAATTGCATGTCGTACATTCGTAACAATACCCTTTTGATTTTCAAAGATGCGACCAAAACTACCCATAAGATAGATAAATTGATAGTAACAAGTAACAATCCCACTTTCCAATATAACATTATACTCTTAGCACTTTAATTAACATTATCCTCTTAACACTTTAATTAATTAATTAATTAATTAGAGCAACTATTATATGAATATAAATTGTTTAATAATATGAAATTTTATAGTTTCCGTAGTTAAAAAAAGAAGAGCGGCTCATCATCAAGTTCAAGACTCCATCAGTACATTTACAGGCCTACTGTTGGAATTAGCAACTCTGCAATTGGTTCTGATTTCTCCAGGCCTACCAGACTGCAAATCTCCCATCTTTATCATTCCTTCAACAAATGCATTAAAAAATGCAGATTGATCTTTGCTAAACAGCTTAACATAGTCTCTTGTTTGAGGACAGGTGAAAATTGTTTGATCAGAATTTAAAAACCCTCTCCCTCCACTTAAGTCTTTGAAATATACATTATCAAACACAGTTGGAGTAGAATCAAGATTTCCTGTCACATTCCCGTCTCCACCTTGTGGGCATAGCTTGTTTAGCTTCTCTCTGTATTTTGGGTCTAGTGCTGGGTCTGGTTTCCCTGATCCTGATTGATTATACAGCCTAAACATTATAGAAAAACATCTTCCCTCACCAATTGAGTGAGACCCAGAAAGGGCTACAAGGTCTATGATTGAAAGATTGAATCTTGCAAATAAGTCTATTAGATAGCTTGCATTGGCTCTTGGACTTGGCATTATGTTATTTGAATCTTCTTGGCTTGCTGTTAAACTATCTAATCTCCCTAACTTCACTTCCCAATCTGGTCCTCCACTCTGTTTTCACCAAAAAAAACATAATTAATTATTAATAGTCAAATCAAATCAAATCAAAAACCCATTTTTAATTCACTATTTGAATGATTATCTAGTGGGTTTTTCTTTATGAAGTTGGACAATAAGGACCCATATCAAAGAAAATCCCTCCTAAAAGCTAAAGATGAAATAGAGAAAAAGAAATAATCAATGACATAGATAGGCACTTTGCAACAAGAATTAATACCCTAATTGTTAAATACCAAAAAATAGAGCGTTAAAAAGAGGAATTACCAGGGCCACAGCATCTCTGGCAGCCATGATAACAATATCAGCACAAGAAACAGTAGCAGGGCAGACCTTCTCTAACTCCTTTTTAACTTCATCGATAACTTCAAAAGACCTCAACGAATTTATATTGGAAAGCGCAAGTTTCTCTCCTAACATGGTTGGCGTATCATCCAGCAACAGAGAAGCATCACACCCCTTCACCCAGAAAAAATAAAACAACAATTCAAATTTTGCCAAGTGAAATCAACAATTATCAAAATTAAAGAATCTTAAATAGGTTCTGTATCAGTTTCTTTTTTTTTTTTTTTTTTACATTGACGAAGCAATCGTGAAATTGGAAACGCATGACAGAGGCAACGCATCTTGGCTCTCTGATCAGAGCCCTTTTCATCACTTTCCTGACAATTGATTCAGCTTCTGGACATGTTTGGGCATAAAAAGCAGGGCGGAGAGGGAGTGCAGAAGCGGTGGCGATGAGCAGGAGAAAGGCTGGAAGGAGATTGGGAGACATTTCTCTATTACTTGACGACGGGTTCTGATTCTATGAGATATCCAATTTTGGTGGTTTGTGTGGGGATTTTAAATTTGCTGAATTGGATGTATGTATGCATTATTTTCATGTGTATGGAACCAAATCATACATTGAATGACATGTTTTGTGGTGATTGGTTTGAATGGCCTGCCTAATATATAAATTAACACACTTGATCTCACTAGTATATGTTTTCTGTTCCGAATGATACACTAGTTACCAATTTAATATTTAAAATATATAATAGCGATGAATTTAATACTTGGCTTATAAAATAGTGACTAATTTAACGTTTACAATCAATCTAATATATGCAAATGACAAGACACATAGTTATATCAAATGCTAATTTGCTAGTTCTAAATAATTTTAAATGTCAAAATGGTCGGTCGTAAAATTTTAAATGTTAAATTGATGGCTCACAAATGTTAGAGAGATATTCTAAAAATTATTCAAACCTCATGTTTTTAAAGTTTATGTAGACAGGAAAATTGTATGCTTTTATCCAAAAAGATATATCGGCATCTTGCTAATATCTGTGAATTAAATGGTTGCACCTGTCAATATTAGGGTGCTCTAAAGTTTGAACTTTCAATATATAAAATTTGGAATTATCACAATTAAAAACATAATTTCTAATTATCCCATGCATAATATTAAATTTAAAATTATATAACCACACGTGGAAACAATATTAATATGTATATTGAAAGTTTATAAAGTATCATTGTTACAAGGAATGTTTGCCAAAATGTTTAATTAGAGAACATAAGTGAGCAGTAAAATTTAAGGATTCATATGTAATTTGGGTTTATGCATGATGTGTATGTAGGTGCATGCAATGTCCATGTCATGAATCCATCGTTGGAAAAATCAAAATGAGATAATTGGGGACTCGGATGGATGGGTATTGAAAAGGGCATTTACGGGTGTCAACTAGTTACTGGGTTTTGCTGTGACAATAGGAGGCATGAAAGGCCAATTGCTACTTCCATTTTATAGCTATGTCGTCACGCTGATTAACAACTTGATATAAGCTATGGCGTAGCTGCTTCATTGTATAATTATTCTTTGATATATTGCCCCGTTTATCCATCTTTATTTCTTAGAATCAATTCATATTTTTTCATTGATTACCTACTCAAAATTAGACGCTGATTTTGGGCGTAAACTGTTCATTAATCTAAACTGAATTGTTGAGCCCTGCGGTTCAACTATATGAACTGTCGGTTTTATGGTTCATCTCCGGTTAGCATAGGTTTAATGGTGGTATAAGGCGATTCCAACGGTTTGATTCAGCCTCTGGATTTGCTGATAGTTCAAAAAGTTCAAGCACTGTATCTTGAATCGTCAATTTACATTCAGTTTTAAATTGAACCGAAACTGATCCCTTCCTAGACAATTATGGTTTGGTTCTTCACATTTTGGTGAATTGAACCAGGCCTTACCGCCTTAATTGTTATGTTTTGAAATAAATGAAATGTTTATTGTTTTTAATAATAATAATTAATTATAATTTTAGGGGTGGTTGAATTTGAGGTGGTGTAAAATCAAATCTCCTTTTTAGAGAATATGGAATTTTTAGTCAAACAAACGGGTCCTCTTTGTTTGTGTAGGTATAGTTTAATTCAATTGCCTAATCAATAAAGACTGGGCTGGGCCTTCCTACATAAAACTCACCAAATTGAAAACAGGAGTAATGGAGGGTGCATCAACAAATATGGCAATCCACACTGTCAGCAGTGTATTTGTTTTTTGTTAAATAATGATTTTGGCAAATTTGCCATTATTAATTAAAACCAGCTGTTCACCAATAATAAATAATAATACAACATTGCATTGCATTTATACTACTAAACGTTATAAGGATTATGTTTTTTTTTTTTTTTTGTCTTTTGTGTTTTTTTCAAAAATAATAAAAGAAATTGAGTACTATATATGTAAGACAGAACGGATGTTGCTGCTATTAATTGGATTTATTTACTTTGGTACTCTGCTTCCGCAGTTACTTGTTTGGTTTGGTCAGCAATTAAAGAAATTCATAATTACTACTACATAATGCCGCGATGCTTTTGACTCAAATGATGGTCAAGTCCAAGAAGATATACAAACTTCCTTGTGCTTTTTTCAAGGAGTTCACGAATTCATTTATAAAGTTGAACAAGCTGACGTAGAGTTTTATTCATGAGGTTGCAAACTATTTACGAATAAATAATATATTTTAAGTCAAATATGTACATAAGCTTTTATTTGAAATCGAATTTCGTTCATGAGATCGCAAACTAATTTATGAATAAATAATACTATATTTTAAGGCATTATAAATATTACATAAGATTTTTATTGAACAAGTTCGTTGCTAGAGAAAAAGTGACTTTTTACTATATACATTTAAAAATTCAAAATTTTCAGGAAAATTGAACTAGGAATCAAATAATTCAACCTTTCCAAATATGTACTAGTTTTTTTTTTTTTTAAATGTGCGTTGTATGCGTTATCTCATTTTATATTCTCATTATTGATGTTGTAATTAGTTTGATTAATTATATATTGATAGTAATTAAATTTATATAAAAAAAATTATTGTTTGAGTACCATTAATTAAAAAAAATTAAAAATATTGTTAATTTTATAAATATAATTAAATTTTTGATTTTTTTTTAAAAATTTATCAAAATAAATTTGTGTATTTATACATTTATTTTCATTTTAGAAGCTCCTTAGTCAATTTTATAATTTATTATTAAATTAAATTTATTAATTATATGAATATTATTATTTTTTATGATCACGTTCATCTGCGATTCGATTATGAATGAATAATCAAAATTTTAATATATTATGTGATTGAAATATTTTTCTCATTATATATTTTTCTACACTGAAATTGAGTAAGGGATGAAAATATTTTAAAAAATATAATATTGGTTATATTTAATAATATAAAATCAATTATCATATATATTGTAGTATAATATTATAATTAGAATACTAATAATAGTAATAATATTAGAATTTAAATTTTCTAATTAGAATATACTACTAATATTAATAATATTTTGCTTTAAATTTTTTAATTAGAATACAATACTATATTAATAGATTATTTATTTCTTTATTAATTAATGTTTTTGAAAATATTATTAATTTAATTAAAATACAGTTTTAATACTAACTCCTAATTAGTATACATTATTAATGTTAATAGCACTAATATAGTACCCGCGCGATGTGCGATGTAGTGTTTGTCATTCAAACAGAAATTCACTTGGAAGCTAATATTTTTGTTTACTTTGAGTTGGTCTCAATTATATTGGATCGGAGCTAGAAACTCAAATCTTAATGATTTTAGTTTTGTGTGAGTATATTTGTCACTTTTATAAAAAAAGTTGAATAATAATTAAAATCTACTTTTTATTTGATGCCAAGATAGAACCCTTGAGATAAGGGTGCGATGTATCGTACGATATGTTTATAGTATTGCTTGTTATTGATGACATGTGAAATTGATATTGATAAATTATATTTAAGTTATTCAGTGGTGAAAGATCGGATAACGGAAATGAAAATTTACACGGTGGGAAAAGACCGGATAATGAAAATAAAGAGTTATTCGGTGGAGAAAGACCGGATAACAATAATTAAAAGTTGTTCAATGGAGAAAGATTGGACAACGATACCTTGACCTTATCCAGTGTAGTTTTGCTAGTGTTACTAGAGCGCGATAAAATAATAAAATTTCATAACGTGAAAGAAAAATAAAAAAGAATTATTGACATCCGAAACTTGTTTGTTTTGTTATAATTTAATGAGACATGTTTTGTTTTATCATTTGCTTCAGTTTAAATTTTATAATGGTTAAAGTACCCATTGAGTAAAATTTACTCAGTGATTTTAGTATTTTAAACTTATAGGTTGAAGATAGAGTAGATTCCAGCAGATGCAATAGCCATCGTGATACCACATCATCGATAGAATTTTAAATTTTAAAGTTAGTAATGGCATGTACTGTTAAATTGTAATGTCGATAAAGCAAAATTAGCTAATTAAGTATAGCCTAGGAACTAAATTGTAGTAGTATGTAGTACTTAGATATTAATCAGGTTTCGCTTATGTGTGTTGCGCTATGGTAAAAATGCAAAAATTTTCCCTCTAGGTTGTTGTTGAGGTTATAATGGTGTATTTTATTAGGAGTGTTATTGATTTGAGATTTGATTTGTTTTATGAAAATAAATGCTTTTGCAATTTGAGGACTAAAAAATATAGGGGAAACTCTGATAAAATTTTTGTAAATCATAGTTAATAAATTGACTAAGTATAAGTTAAACGAAATTCAACATCGGAACGTAGCATTCCATCTCGACTTATTTATAAGTCTAGATGGCGTGTTACATTTTTACCCACCTCTCTTGTAACATCCTAAAAATTCTCGATTAACCTAAATAAGAAAAAAAATCAAATTGTAGTTTACCCAAAAATATTAGATCAAATGAAAAATAAATTATATTAAATTTTAGTAATGAATTATTTTATGAAAAATTTATTTAATTAAATGTTTAGAAAATAATGAGATTAAACAAATTGGTATTTTAAGAATAATATAGTATTTTTTTCGACTCTGAGAACATTTTAGTCATTTTGACTCTCGAAAAATTATAAGTTTGGAATTTTGTAATCTAGATATCGTGATAATTATTTTAAGTATAAATTTGTTAGGTTTTGAGAAACGGATAATTTTTACCACACCGAGTAAAATGCGGTAAAATGGTAAATTTAAAATTTACCCTAGTTAAATAGTAAAATATTAAACAAAGTATAAACATGATAAAAATAAAGTAAACCCTTAATAAACCTATAGGCAATTGTAAACTCTTGTAAACAAAGATAAACTAAGTTAATTTAATTTGAAAACTAAGTGAAAATAAGTAAAATTAAATAAATTAAGTATCAAAGGTACAATTAAAATTCAGATTTCTTTAGAGACAAACTCAAATAAATATTTATGATATTTTTATCACATATTAAAGATATAATTTGAAGGGTTTACAATTAAATGAGAGATGTGGATAAAAATGGATTAAAAAGTAAATTGTAATTAAATTTTAACACAAGTAAAAATTTAAATCTGTCACATACCATAATTGAAGTAAAATTATTGATGAAAGTAATGGGAAGCAAGAGGGAGACAAGAAAATGAAATTTATTTTGCTATTTAATAAATATGTCAAAAAGTAAATAATAATTAAAATAATTAAAACTAAAATACAAAAATTAATAATGTAATCTGGTCTATAAAATGACCCTTAACCTTTGAGGAGTCATTAGAGTGTCTAAAATTTCGGATAGACATCAAAAATTGAGAGAAAACCACAAAAATTCCGAACCAGCCCAGTCTGCCAACCAGCACCCAGAGGAGCTGTCGTCTGGCGTGCGAAGGCCTGGCGTTCAGGCGGGGCGTGCGGGCGTGACTCGGGTTGTTTGACGAGGAAGGACGCGTCGTTCGGCGAGCTGCGGAGCAACACACCCGTGTCGTCTGGGAGCGCGCCTGTTGGCAAAATATCCGTCCGGTCCTCAACGTTTTTGTCCGCTTTCAATTTAGCCCCTCCGCCCGGATTTTCATTTGGTAACGACCCTCAAACCTATTTTCCTTCTTCAATTTCGTCCAAAATGCTGTTTAAATAATATATTAAGTTCATTTTTGAAATAAAATATTTTTGGGGTGTTAAAAAAATAACTAAAGGCTATGATTA
>CATIWJ010113753.1:0-10529 GCA_949640765.1 Croton laevigatus
CAAATATAATAACAAATCAAGCTTTGACATAGGAAAACAAAGGAAATCAAAATGGTACAGAAAACAAGTATAATCAAAACCATTATAACCAATAAAGAATAATAATATCAGATTCCAGCATTCAAACGTGACAATCTCATAAAAATTGAAGCAAAAGGTTGAAAATAATTACCGGAAAATTGTAGAAGATGAACAAAAATTAATGATGATGAAGAATCGTTCACCGTCTCCTGTTTATCATCATCAAAATGAAACGAAATTAAACAGAACTTGTAAAATCAAACATGTAAAAAGATCTTTCATGATTTAACTGGAAGATTAAAACTTAAACTTCTTACCTAATAGCAGCAATTATCGTCAATCGGTAGTGTGAGCCGTCGACCTACAAGAATGCTCAGTTCCTGATCGGTGAAAAGGGAGAGAATAAGGTAGGCAGTGTCTCTATGGGTTGAGTGATGCGATTGAAAAGATGGGGCAGCAAATGGTAGTTCTATGGTGGTTAACAGCTGGCGGACACTAGGGTGACAGGATTGGCCGGTAGGTTCTTGGGTCGAAGAGGCGTCCGGCCAGAATTTGGATGCAGCTTGTGGTCTATGGTAGTGAGTGGGTGAGTGGAAATGGGAGGTTCTGCATTTTAGGGATTAGAAATTGCAATTTGGCAATACTATGTAATTGACAAGAAACAGAGGTTTTGGGGAAAAAAAAGACAAGAAACAGAGGTAAGTAAGAAAGAAAGCAAACGAGGAAGTTTGTTTTCATTTTTATTACAGTATTTTTTTTTTTTTTTTGAAATTAAAAAAATATTTTTGATTAAACAATATTAAATTAACTTGCTTTATTAATTATACCAAATAATATAATTAAATTATACACAAATATTCAAAGAATTCTCTTTTCCTTGAGAAAAAATTAGATGTGTTTACAAATTTAAGAAAGGATAATAACAAATCCAAGGGAGTTTAGAAATCATATGCTCACATGAACAGCATAATCAATCTTTCTTGGCAACACAGCATTATAAATCTTGACAGATTATTGAACGGTCGGTTCCTGCAACAATTACATATCAAAAGTCAAAATAGTTCTCTTTTCTTTTGGATTAGCTCTGTCAGAAAAATTTTAAAGAAACTACACAAAATAAATTTAAAAAATAATAAAACCTCTTCTTTTTCTTTATCAATATAGAGTTTAGGGATATTGGCAATGAAGTGCCAATATTCTCCTTTGCTTTCTCTGCATCGTTTACTTAAAAGGGGACAATTCAAGATAGTCAGGTGCTCAAGTGTGGTGGGAAGGCCCTTTCTTGGAAGGAACTCCAGTTTAGCACAGTTCCAAATCTCTAATTTTTGAAGAAAGGTGAGACGGTTAATATCACTTGATATAGATTTCAGATTTTCAAAATTTTCAATTTGGAGAACGGTTAGGGAATTGGGAAGCCATAAACCCTCCTTATCTGGGAAGGAACCCATATTTGTACTTTCACATTTCCCTGCTACATGGAGCTCTGTGAGAGAGGTGAGCCGATTCAGTTTCCACTCTGACATTGGCTGTTGAAGCTTTTCACACCATGAAATCTCAAGCTCTCTTAGGTTTTTACAACTAGGTATTTCCAAATGATTTGGGCTAGAAAGATTGTCTAAATTAGTTGCATCTTGCCACAAGGATATCAGGTGCTTGCAATTCCAAACCTTCAGACTTTCTAATGCCACCATGGACTCTGTCACCACTTCATCTAAATTTTTGAGTTCTGAAATGGAACGAAGGAACAAGGTTTTAAGCGAGGACAAATGAGACAATTTCAGGCTAATGTGTTGACATCCCTCAATTTTCAACTTCTCAAGGGAAGGGAGGGAGGTGGGCAATGTCACAACCAACTCAGGACAATCCCAAATTTTAATTTTACGCAGTCTAGGAAATATTCTCGCAACTCCTCCATTCGAATCAACAGGGTGAGACCATTGCTTCCACAACGGCATACCCACAATTCTGAAAGTCTCAAGAGATGGAAAAAGCTCAACAGAGGAAGTGTTTTCTCCATAAAACTCAACTCCTACTTCTACCACTTTAGGTATCTCTTGGATGCACAAGTTTTTGAGTTTGGGTAGTCCTCTGATTGATGGCAGTGAGGTAGTATTTGGACAACTACACAGCGTTAGATCCATCATATTTGCAAACGTTGGATCTCCTATCCATGATGGAAATATCTTTCCTCCGTAATATTCAACAATAAGCTCTTCCAGCTTTTTCAAATTACCCATCTCCATTGGCAGCTCCACCAAAGAATTTGTATCCCGAAGATCAAGGTGAGCCAAGTTGATTAAATTGCCTATCCCAGTAGGCAACTTTTTAAGGCGCGTACATTCATTTAGTATTAATGTCTCTAATTTGATTAAATTGCCTATCCCAGCAGGCAACTTCTTCAGGCGCCAACATTGATATAGCATTAATGTCTCTAAGTTGATTAAATTGCCTATCCCAGTAGGCAACTCTTCCAGGTGCAGACATCCATTGAGATTTAATGTCTCTAAGTTGATAAGATTACCCAAGGATTCAGGTAATTTTATGAAGTTCCCAGAACACAACTTAAGATATCGCAAATGCTTCAAGACCCCTATTGAACTTGGCAATTCATCCAGCTTGTAACCAACTAGTGGTAACACCCTCAACCGTTTACACTTTAGCACTAGCTTATGCACCACTTTATTAGCCCATTTATCACGTAAATGGTAGTTCAAAAGGCCATGTGGACTAAAATTATCACATAATGCTAAGAATGTTCTCAAATTACGCATCTTATCCAAGCCTTCAAATATTTGGTAGTTATCAAATGGACCAACAGTAAATGCCACATGTCGGACTTTTGCATGTGATATTGAAGACATTGACATGTCATCCAAATTAAGACATATTTCTTCACTGACGGAACGACTTAAATCATTTACTAAATCATGCATCACATATTTTGATTTATTCGTAGAAGATTCTTGAAAAAGTGATCTCGACAATAAATCTTCAAAATAATCACAACCCAATTGCATTCTGAATAGAGAATTGTGTTAGACTCTAAATAAACTTTATAAAAAAATACCAGTGTATTTAAAAAAAATTTTGTATTTGATTGACAAATAGTAATATCTTATAGTATTTTACAATTCAAGTTTAGATTAAAAAAAATTTATATTTTTCCTTTTAAAATCTATATATATATATATATATATATATATATATATATATATATATATATATATATAATTTTATGAAAAATAGGAGATTAAATAATCTTGTAGAATTAAAAAAAAATACAACACGGATATGTTATAAATATTTTAGAATTTAAATTTTAAACTAATTTTATACCCGTATTTTGGGCGAATTGTAATTTTTTTAGTATAATTAGTATTTTCGATTTTAATATTTATTATCATAATAATTATAATTCTATTATATTTATTTTTAAATAAAATTTATGGTACAATTCAAACCTTGGGGTAACTAAAGACAAAAAAAAAAATATGGTACAATTCAATTGGATTTTTATCACAATTTATATTAGATCTAAATTAATTATAAATTTTCATAATTAATGTAATTTGATCTTGCATGAATTTTAATTTAATCAAACTTCTTACAAATATTTAACTTTATACTATCAAAATACATGCAAGATAAATCACTATGGGAATATATTATACTTCAAATAATATTTTTATTCTTTTTTATACTTAAATTCTAAAATATTAAAATCTTCATAACACTAATAAGCACGAATATATATATTATTATTATGTCGTTGTGGATTTATGTATTACAATTTTCCATGAAAATAATTTTGCAAGGCTCATTCTAACAAACATAAACTCTGATTTTATTCAATTTTTTAAAATATATAAAAGAATTTTTAGATATGAAAAAAAAATAGATTTAGATAAGAATTGTTTTAACTATTTAGGGCAACCCTTAAATATTTAATTAGAGTGTTATTTTCAATCATTAAATATACAAAAATAAAATTTCATATTTCAAATGAAAAAATGTTATGTGTTCTCATATATAAATTTTTACAATTATAAAATAGAATAGGAAAAATAAGCAAATTTTCTCATATTGCCAAATCATAAAAAAAATGGAAAAAAAAAAGGCTCTTTATTGTGCAAAGTCATCATAAAATTCTTAACTTTTATATGTTTTATAGATAAATAGATATATAGATTATAATATATGATATTTATCATTATTAAGGGCTTCGAAAATTTATTTATGGTTAGACTAATAAATTTATCTAGATGAGTAATACACATACCTATTTTTAGTAGAACGAAAAGACAGCTGCAAAAACCCTTCTGCCATCCAAAGTTCAACCAATTCTACACGGTAGAATACATAATCTTTGGGAAAGATTGCACAGTAAGCGAAACATCGCTTCAAGTAAGGTGCAAGATAATGATAGCTCAACCTCAACGACGGTAGAATGCCATTGTTCTCACTCCATATGCCACTATTTAGAACATTCTCCCAAGCACTGCGAGTTGGATTTTCTTTTAGAAGAAGACCGCCAAGAGCTTTAACTGCCAACGGTAAACCTCCGCATCTGTCAACAATCATCTTACCTAAGTCTTCTAGCTCTTCAAAACCCTGGAAATTTGGTTTTCCAAAGGCATGTATGGCAAGCAAACAGAGAGACTCATCACTGGTCAACTCTTTTAAAGAATAATTCTGTACAGCACGCATCGTTTGTGAAACAGGAAGACTGCGAGTTGTCAGGATAATTCTGCTTGTTCTTGCTGCATTTTCAAGGGGACGTTGGAAGAGTGTCCAATCCCCATAGTTCTCGTTCCACACATCATCCAGCACAATTAGAAATTTTTTGCCGGATAACTTCTCGCTTAGCCTTTCTTGAAGTATGTTCAATACGTCGTCCGCACTAAAAGCAGCATTACGATATATTGCTCGAAGAACAGATTTGGTAAGTTTGACGACATTAAAATCTTCCCCGACGTAAATCCAAGCCGAAACATCAAAATTCCTTTTAGCTTCATCAAAGATAAGTTGAGCAAGAGTTGTCTTTCCAAGCCCGCCCATTCCTACTATACCGATCACAGTCAAATGGGCTCCTTTACTGCTTGAATCATAATTCAAAAGTTGAAGAATCGCCTTCTTATCTTCTTCTCTCCCATAAACCTCTGTTCTATTCACTAAACAGGTAGTGGCTCTTTCCTCCCCCCTTGTACCACCAGTTCCTCCTGAAGCAACCTCTGTCAATCCTAACTGATTTTTTTGAGAAGTGATCTCTTCCATTCGTGCAGTAACTGCCTTGAGCTTAGAAATCATCTCAATATTGGATTTAATAGCCTTGAGATTCATCTTAGCAAGAAGCGTTCGTACCTTAAACATACGACGGCCAACCCGTTCAGCTTTCATCTTGGATCGTCGAACCTCGAAATCAAACTCATCAAGAATGTCTTCTACATCATATGACAAGTCCCTCAACTGGCTCACCCACATCTTCACTGATTCGCTCATTTTCTGCTTCTCCTCCGCATCTTCAAGAACCGCATGAATTCCTTTCAGCATTCGCTCCCATTTGTTGAGTTCAGTCAGCACATGTTTTTTACGGGCAAACCTGAGCAACTCCCGGGAGGTCAACTGATTGAACAAAGACTCAAGAGCAGACTCTACAAGAGTTGTTACAATTTCCATCTCAAAGTGAAAGATGAAATTTTTAGCAGAAAATAGAAAAGAGTTCAAGAATGGGTTGGAGATTGTGAGTGAAATTGCAATAGCAAATGATCAAAGTGAAAACGGTTTGTTGGAAATTGGAATTGGCGAGTGGACGATTAGTATTGGCTATTAGCCAATAAATAAATGTAAAGAGGAATTATCCTGAGAGATGGAGAACAGCTAGCAAATGGTGGAGCCCTCCCTTCCCTTCCTTCCACACACGGTATGCGTGTTCCTATTTAATCCTAGCTTGAGTCTCGACGTAATGTGTCCAAAACAAATTTTTTATTCATAATATTATTTAAACTTTATGGTAATAACTCCTCTCATTTAATATTTGATAGTGTGTTTCTCGCTAACTATTTGATTCTTCTATTTGGGTAAGTTTTCAGGTGAAAGTTGGGTTAAAAAAAATCTAATTATGCAAAAAAACAGTATAAAATCAAACTGTAAATGAAACTTCTATACGTAAAATATTTCAAAACTATAAACAGAATTCATCATTGTTTTGAACTTTTTGCATTGTAAATAAATAAATTAATAAAATATTTATAAGTCATTTAAAAATTTAAATCATAATTTTATTGTATATCTGATGGTGACTGACTAGATTTATTCTAGAGGAATTAATAGTAAATTGGATATAGGTGGTGGATGATTAATATTTTTAATTAATGGAGCAATTATTTGGTTTTGAAATTATAGAGAAGACACGAAATTATTTTGGCTAGGTATTGGATATGAGTCATTAATGGACAATGATAAACGTATTTTTAGCTATGAGAAAATTTTTTCTTTATATGGGAAATTTGTGAATTAGAGTAGCTAAAATATCAATTCCAGACGTTTTTTACTAAAATTAAGAATATATATAAACATTTGTACGTAGTTAGTTATGCGTGGAATCTGCAATTGATCAAATTATGCAATGTGTATATGTATTTTTAATTGGAGGGAAAAAAGTACCATAAAGTCCCTAAGGTTTTCAAATTAACTAATTAGTCTTTGTGCTTTTAGAATTATATTAATTAATCTTTGAGGTACTTCATTGCACTATATAATCATCTTGTTAGGTTATTATTATTTTTGCCTTTAACTTTAGTCTATAAAGAAAAGATGTATTTATTCTAATATTACGTTAAAAAAAATAATGATAATTTACATAATTCACTACTACTTCCGTTTTCAAAAGATTGAGATTTCGCACTATTCACCCTTCTTTTTCTATATGATTTTTCTCCAATTCTACCATAATAACTCATATCCACTTAATTTAAAAAGTGGATTTCACATATTTTTCACCACTAACTCATATCAAATCAATATAAAAAATGGACCTCACATGCATTAAAATCCAAATATCTTTCACTAAAAGACAAAATTCAAAATTATTCAAATACACACAAAAACACTAAAAATCTCTACATTTTAAAAACTAACATTCAGATACAAGTTTCAATCTTTTAAAAACGGAGATAGTATTTAATTTTTTATATTTAATAAAATAAATTATTTAGTCTTAAAATTTTACATAACTAACTACTTAATTTATAGGTATCAACTTTTTTTTTTATAGAGTATTAATGACAATTCTAACAAAATGATTAAATAATGATTTTCAAAACCTTCCCGTGGATGATGGTGACCTTTCAACGTTTGCCACATTTCTCCATGTGAATTTATTTGCTTTTTAATAACTATTTTTTTAAATAAAAGAAATCTAGTATTTATGCTGATTTTTTTAAACATAGATATTTATGCTACTTTTCTCTCACATGAAATTATTAAATAAATGAGTTGATAATTTGATTTCTATTTTGATATTTATAAAAGTTATATTTTTCAAAATTAAAAATACCAAATCATGTTAACATATCATTTTGAAGCTCATTTACAAAATTAAATAAATCGAGTTTGAGCTTAAATTTTAAACTCATGACCAAATTCATATAATTTTTATTTCTTAAACTTCTTTACTTAATTTTTATTTGTCCTAAATTTATGTAAAAATAATGTTGAAATATAAGAGTCTTAAATAGTGCAGAAGTTTACATCCGTAACACTAACACAGTAAATATAAATAATTATGTGAATAAAGAAAAAGCTTCCAAACGTGAAATTAAATTTCAAATTAATGACCGATGAATTTGGTGGAGAAGTAAATGTTTATTGACATAATTATAGTTCTTTTGGGAGAGCGGATGTGTGGTCTATTCAAGGTTGCTGTGTAATAAATTCCTTACATTTATTTATATAATGCTAGGAAGACATCACGTGAAACATACACAGTATATAGATAAGGTACAATTAATATAAAAGCAATATGGTTCACATATTCAGATATTATTATCCATAAGTGTCTTGTTGTTTTATATTTTTTAATTAGCTTTAAGAAGGTTTGAATTTAGAAATTTTAATTTTTTGTGATATTATTTTAGGCCACTATTTTTAAGTTGTTTTGTTATTTTTTTTTAAAAAAAATTTAAGTAGTTAAATAATTTTTATAACCACTATCGTGACTACTATTCACATATTCAGATATTATTATCTATAAGTACTCTGTTGTTTGTTTTTTTTAAAAATTAGGTAGTTAAATAATTTTCATAATTGCTAATAGTACTAGCGTTAACACTAGACTAAATTGGAAAAATAATTTAAATAGATTTGGTATTGCATTGCTTGACTCAAAATAGGCTTTTTATTTTTTTAACCACTATAAGAATAAAAGAATTTTCAAAGCATTTAATTTAACTAGTTTTATAATCATGTGAATACTGATTTTATATGTGTATATATTTTTATTAATTTTTATATTATTTTAATTTTTGTTTTATGTATAGTATTTTCAATTTTTTATAAGGTTATAGGAGTAGTATTTATCATTGGTACTGTAAATTACATAATTTGATGAAAACTTATGTTTCATTGGAGAAGCAAACCAAACTAAAGCCCATGTTCCTTTCATGTGAGCCTTGGTTTTTTTCCATTTTTTTTCTGTGTAATTATTGATAAATTTTGCCTAACAAAGTTATCTCCATTAGGAGACTCGTCCGCTATTACTAAATGCATGACTCAATTCAGGTTTTAATTACATGAGACAAAATTATGAAATCCGAGAGGGCTTTCCAGAAAAGAGAAAAAAATTTATTTTAATTCATTAGTTAATTTATTCATTGGTAAATAATTATGACTATGATCTATTAAAAATAAAGTAATTATGATTATGATTAGATAATCATTGATACATTTTGAATACAGAGAGTATTTCATAAAATAATAACTCTTTGATGTTTGATCAAATAATAATATCTAATTACTATTGAAATAGATATTTCTTACCAAAATTAACTCATCTCCTATGGATTTTAATCATTTCTTCAAATAAATTTTGTACTTTCCTTTTTATCTACTCCTTCCGTTTCATCTTCACCAAACTGCAAGTCCCCATAAAATGAAAATTATGATGGTTTTATTATAATACTTCTTCTTCCTTTGAGGTTTCTACGTTGATAAAATTGTTAGAGACTTGTTTCTTCTTCCTCTGGCTTTTATTCTTGATTTTGATGGTGATATCAAATTGGCGTTTCAATCTGGCACTTTTATTTGCGTTACCAAGGATAGAAGTTTGAATCTGAATGAATGGATTTTAATGGGTGTTTAAGTTCAAGTATATTGGTCGGTTTTGAGAAGGACAAGAGCCTTCCATGCCTTCTATTTTTTACGTTTTACTTTTTGCTTTTTTTTTCCTATTTTTCCTTTGTAGTTTTGTATTGAATCTCTTCACTTTCAGTAAAGATTGTAGTTTTTTCTGCTTCATAAATAAATTACTAGTAAATCTATAATTTTTATTTAAAAAATTTTTGCTTGCTTATAAGTTAATTGAAGATTGAAAATTATTAGATTTAGAAAAGATTATTGAAATTTTCTGCGTTTCATATCAAGTATCAGAACAGAATTTGTAATTCCACTGTATTTTCAAAATTTTTCAGTAAAAACAAAAATAAGAAACTGTTCTTGAATTTTTATCATTTGATTCAGTAGGAAAAACGGAACAACTACAATAGTTTTTCTTCTATAAACATAAACAAAATAATTTTAATTTTATTTTTAAGATTGAAAAACTATAAAAGTGAGAAAGCCAATACAAAAAGCTTGAAGAAGAAATACACTGATACATGTATCTATTAATGACGTGGAGTTATTGTTCTAAAATACATTAATATGCAATTTTAAATTATACTTACCACATGTATATTTTAGATTGGTTGGTTAAAACAACTCATTGCTGGTTACCACATGTATTGTAACTGATATTCTGAAAATGATAAATTTCTTATTTTTTTTGTATTAGTATGATATTTTGTTAATATTTTAAAATTTGAAAGACAATGTTGGAAAAAAAATAAACCTCTATTTAAACTGTTTGCTTAAGTGCCTCAAATTTTCCATTGGTACCAAAACCTAGAGCCCATTACAGTTCCGGCCCAACAAAAGAACAATTTGTCGTTTAGAAGCATTGTGCTGTTAATCCATAGTCCAGAGAAAGTTTGATCTATGAGAATGGCAGTTGCTGAATAAATATCGTTTTAATGTCTATTTTATGTCGTTTACAGAAGGAAATATTCCACAAAACAAAATAGCTGCAAAAAAAAAAAAAAAAGGTAATGGTAAAAAAAATGGGGTAGATGAAGAAGTGAGGCAGCCATTAATGGCACAGGATGAATCCAAAGAACAAAATAGCTGCAAAGAGAGTGCTTGGATGGTTTATCTAAGCACTTT
Source organism: Croton laevigatus (assembly GCA_949640765.1). Classification (NCBI taxonomy): domain Eukaryota; kingdom Viridiplantae; phylum Streptophyta; class Magnoliopsida; order Malpighiales; family Euphorbiaceae; genus Croton; species Croton laevigatus. The sequence continues at coordinate 10,498 of CATIWJ010113753.1, forward strand.
TGTTGCTGTGTGTGGTTCTTTTGAATTTGGAT
>CATIWJ010113813.1:0-17719 GCA_949640765.1 Croton laevigatus
AGCGCAGTAACTAAAAGTAACATGCTAAGAAATGTTTTCATTTATTTGTATGTTGCATCTGTACCATTTCAAAAGTATTTTATTAACTTGGTTTTATTGTCTGTTTTCTTTAACTTAATGTTTATTTAAATATTACTTCATAAGCAAGGTACCAATTGGGCATAATTTGCTCAGCGAGTTATTTCCTGTAACTCTTAGGTTAGCAGTTAAAGATTTTGTAGACATCGTCCGTATACGACTACCAGTAGGCAGAGGCAGCATATAAGGTTACTTTACTTTTAAGTATTAGGATATTAGCTGTGGCATGTATATAAACAATATAGAACTTCAAGATAAATCTTAGTGTGATAAATATACATATTGAAACTTTTGAATTTTTGGATTAAGTTGAACTCTGGTTCGTGGTATAGAAGTGTTTATTTTTTGTTTTTATGAGGAGTGAGGGTATAAGGTCAGTTTGCCGAAGTGTTTGTGTTGTTTACCTTGCAGGATCCCAGTGTATAGTCGCAGAGACTATTCAATTAGTCGCTGTTACTATTTACGGTTTGTCCATTTCTAGGCGGAACTATGGCAAAATTTTCGTAGAAATTTGGTTAAAAATTGGTTAAGTAAGAATAAAGGTCTTTATGTGAACACCTATCAATCTAATTAACTAGCACATATATATTTAGTATAGCTCCAGTATCATTATGTGGCGCTCCTTCGGGGTTTCTTATGAGGCCTAGAAGGGGTGTTACAGGCTGGATCGGAGTTTGAGAGAGATATATGCATAAAAGATGTAGAAGGGGCGGCTGAGGAGGAGAGACGGTTGAGAAGATGAAGAGGAACTGAATAATGTAGATTAGGGTTTATAATATGTATATATATAGGGTTGAAATCGGTTCGGTTCTGAAATTCCAAAAACCGTTAACCGAACCGAATAAATCGGTTTTCCTTTTCTCTACACCGATAACCAAACCGTATATTCGATTAACCAAATTTTCGGTTCGATTCGGTTCGGTCCGAGCGATTAACCGCATTACGGTTCGGTTTTGGTCACTCCTATTTATAACTAGAGTTTAAGATCTAAATCACTTGGTAAAAACTTATAAGTAGGCTTGGAGGTTAAGGATATTGCATTTGGAAAGCTTTTAAGCCCTATTTGAGGGCTAGGTAATCCTTTTTCCTTCTTATTTGTTTTTACTTTCTTGCATTTTGAGCATTTTTAGGGAGATCTTTGTAGATTTAAAGTCTTAATCCCCAAATCTTATTTTTAAGGGCTTAGGGCTTTATTTTAGAAGTGTTATGCAAAGCTTTAGGGGTACCCTACGACACTCCTACGAGCTGTGATGACACTTCCCAAATAAAGTTCAAAAGTCCTTTCCAAATCATTTTAACTTTCTTGGATTTGGCTTAATTGTTGCCTAGAGGAGGTCCAATGCCGTGGTGACACTTAGGTGTTCAATGGTTACACTGTTCCTCAGTCAAAAGGACAATTAAGCCTTTCATAATAAATTTTTAAGGTTGGAAAACACTATTCTCAAATAAAGGTATTTTTTGTTGATTCAATAAGATTAGTTTTAGAGACCTAATATCCGTAGATCTTTAAAGCTATGTTCATTTTTGTTCATTTCCATGAAGAGAAATGCATTAGAATGTGGAAATTATGTCACTTGGATGATATGTATAGGATTTATTATTTGCTATGATAATAAATGTGTTTGTGATATATGGGTGGATCTATTTAATTTTTGAATAGATGATTGAAAAGCATGATAGATGTATGGATTAATCGGTGATTTATGCATGCATGTTAGAAGCATGACTAAGGGCTTGTTGGTAGTGTTGTGCATAATTAGGATGGTTTGGAAATTTTGAAGACCAAATAGGTAGAATACAATTTAATAGGGCTTTCTATGTAAATTCCCCTTCTTTGAGTAAGGGGAATATTTTATTTATTTTAAATCCTTTAAATTATGCTTCGAACGGATGTTTGGAATGAATAACTTGCTTAATTTGATGGATGACTTAATATGAACAATTAATGATTTCTCAATTAGGTTAAGTAGTTCGCTTAGTCTAAACAAGTATTTAGTTGGTTTCTTAAAATGAAATTGGATTTAGAATGCATAGGTGGCCAGCCAGAATCTGGCCATTTAGCAATGCCCAATTCAAAGAGACTAGTAAATTTGGACGTTAACTAGGCAAAGCCCTAATTAATGAAACTTATTTCCCCACTTTTAGAGTTTCTAATTCCAAACCAAGCCTTTATCTAATAAAATGGAGTCAATTTACTTTTTCCAAAGAAATGAAACTTGTTCTCAAAGAGTGGTGACTTTACAAAATTTTTTAAAATTGACTAATTCGATATCAATCATCCAAATTGTTTTATATTATTATTATTATTATTATCAGTCTGTCATCACAAGCCCAACTTTTTTTTTTCTTTTTCCTTTTCAACATTTAAATTTATGTACTTAAATTAGTAGTACTAAATTTTAAAATTGTTGTAAAAAAATATAAATATCAATAAAAATTCAATTTTTCACTCTTATATTATGAATCAACTCTCTAATCTATATTATTCAATGTATATGGGTAATTAAATTATTGCACTAACACTTCATTTTATTTTTTTCATAATGATTATTTTTTATAAAAATATTTTAAATATAAAAACTTCCAAATTTTTCCCCCATAAAATAATTGTAGAAATTACAAAAAAAATGCCAGAAAACCGTCCATATCTGCGGATTTTAACCAACCAGAACCGCAGCCAGCCCAGCCGGCTCGCTAGTTAACCTGCTCGCCATTGAGCTGCCGTGCTCCGGTCCAGTCACAGTTGATCTTTCCACCAATTGTGAACCGCCGGGCTCGGCCTAAATCCTGTCTGGCCTGTGGACACTTCTAGCAGAATCAACCAAGAATCGTTGGCTGATGGTTTGGTTTCGGTTTCACCATTTCCGGAACTGCGACTAATGGTTCCAAAACTGAGGGCAGCCCTGCCCAAACGTTGGATCATACGATGTCGTTCTCATCCAATTGGTGAAACGGACTACCTCGTCACTCCTTCCAACTGCCAGTAGGCACACAAGCACTCTTTTTTAGTTGCAGAACAACAATGGTGGCTCTGTTATCACTGAGGTCTCGCCTCAGGTCCCTAACCCAAAACCTAAAGGCCATAAACAAACCCCAATCCAATTTCCCAATTCTTTCTTCTCGATATTCCTCAAAAGTGAACAAGGACAAGGACAAAGACAAAGACAAAGGCAATCACGAAGTTGTCTCGTTATTCAATAGAGACCCAACAAGTCCTCCTCGCCTTTTTGTGGTCCAACCTCGCCTGCGTCCCGACCCTTTTCTGCAGGCCAAGCTCAACGAGGCTCTCTGCCTCGCCAATTCCTTGGAGGAACAACGCGAAGGCTACTTTGATTCTGATTTCTTCGATAAGGCCTTGCCTCCTCATATCGTTGTCCAAAACCCAATTCTTCGATCCTCCGGAGCTCGCGCGGGTCAACTACTCATTTTCTATATCTTCGATTTCTTTCTCGTTTGTTTATTTATTTTTCATAATGTTCTAAGTTATTCCTGCAGATACATATTTTGGGCCAGGAACAGTGGACACCATTAAGTGCCATATAGATGCTTCAGAATTTAAGGCAAGAAAAGATCATAGTTTTACTCGTTGGATTGGTATTATTTTTTCATAGTTGTAATAATTTTGTATATTGATTTTAATAGGGTGAAGTAGACGCAGTGTTTGTAAATTCTGTTCTTAGTGGGATTCAGCAAAGAAATTTGGAGGTAAATTTTTGAATTCTAACTTCCAAAATAGACTAGAATATTTTGAGATGGCATTTATTTTACTTTGCCATTGCAGCGTGCTTGGGGAAAGCCTGTGTTGGATAGGGTTGGCCTTATAATAGAGATTTTTAACGCTCATGCCTATACCAAGGAGGCTAAGCTACAGGTAATGTGAATTATGGATAGCTTAGTGATAATGTTCTTCTCCTCTTGTTTTGAATTTCGATTTTATTGTTGTGATGCTTTATTGTTGTGATGGGTTATGCCAGTAATGTGTTTTCGGTGGAATTTTTAATATTTCCAGGCCGAATTGGCTGCTCTTATGTATAAGAGGAGCAGGCTTGTTCGTGTACGTGGCCCTGATGGACGCTATGGTTTTGGAACAGCTGGAGAAGCTGAAGTTGTTAGTGCCCGAGGGTGAGTGCGTTCTTGAATTAATTCTTGTTCAATATGGATTGAGAACCATTTGAAATGAGCATGTCTGAACTTAGTTTTATGTAGGCTTATGTTTACATGGTTCAGTTGTCCTAGATTTCAAGCATAAGTGGCTCCTGTCTCTTTTCATTTTGTTGTATTTAGTTTCTCGTGTGTATCCACAATCAAATAGTATATACTATTGGTACATGTTTAAAGGTGCATGAAAATTGTTTGCAGGAGGGGAAGTGGAGGACGTGGCTTTATTAGTGGTGCTGGAGAAACTGAACTCCAACTTCAACGGCGAAGGTTTGCTTCTTGCTCTTGGTTTCATTAATTGACATGGCCATTTCATAAATTGGTATGCAATTGACGAAAGGGCATGTTAGTTAAACGTAGGCGTTTAACCTCATTATATATGAGGGTTAACTTATTAAGGCAAATAATATACTGGGAAGTTGAAAATTCCTTGGTATGTGTGCTGAACTTTTTGGTATCAGTTGGCCTTATTAGTGTGAAAATTTGAAAAGTGTAATGTCTTGTGTGAACCAAGTATCATAACCCTTCCTTTGCATAGGAAGAATATTGTTTCATGGGGATATTATTGGGATGAGAAAAGGACAAGAGCTGTATTGAAATGCATCACTAACCCTGGCACCTATGGTTCTGTTATGAGGATTATGATAATTACAAACTGAATGTTTGAATGTTCCTTTCATTGTTTTGTTTTCTGATAACAGAGTCTTATACATTTTATATCTTGGATATAATTTATTGGTTGGCTCACAGATTCTTAAATTTAATGCATTTTACATGCTTATGCCAGTAATTCATTCTGTTAGACTATTATAGAAGAATTGCACATAACTTTATTCCTTCATCAGTTAGATGGATTAAAATGTATGATCCTTCCAGTCCTTTAGGTGATCAAAATCTAAACAAAATTGTTCAATTGCTATATCATACTGATAGAGATTAGAACGTAATTAAGGAAGAGTAGCATAAATATAGATAAAAACAGATGAATGAGCAGGAAAGCTACTGTCGTATTAATGGAGGAATGATATTGATGATAAAAGATGCTCTCTGCAGGTTTGTTACTAATATATATATATATATATATATATATATATATATAGTCATTCCTAATTAACTTGCTGAGGTGGATGATTTTTTTCTTCTAGAATATACCAGAAATGGTTTAGCTGATGTGGCATTTCTATCACATACTGTTCCCCATATCATATTACTATCATATTGTTTTCCAACTGTGCTTTATCATATTGTTTTTGCAATACAATCCTCCAATTTGCCTTGGTGCAAAAATTTATATGGGGACCATTTTTGTTATTGGTTTCTTTACATTTGAACTCAAGATTTCGCCTTCTACCACTTTTTTTTATGGGTTATGTCGATACTTGTTTCCAAGGTTATTGACTAAGATAATAGTATTTGGTAAGCTGTGATACAATTCAATCACGATTGCATTGACCAATCATTTCCTAAATTCATTTATTGGATTCTTGGATTTCATCATTCAAAATTATGGCTAATTTAAAACTTTATTTTAGGTTCATAAATTTGATACTCTTTTTGTGCTTTGTCAGCTTGTCTATAGCATAAATTTACTCTTGACGAATATTCATTTGTTCATTTGGCTCTCTGACCTCAGAATATCAGAAAGGCGCAACCATTTGTTATCCCAAATTGAAGAGGTTCGACGTACTCGAGCAGTGCAACGTGCTGGTCGCAAAAGGCTTGGCAGTTTACATGATAAAGGTTTAGCCACTGTTGCTGTTGTAGGATACACAAATGCTGTAGGTGTTCAAAATCTGAACAAAGTTTGTTGAATTGCTGCTATAATTAATCTTCGCATGCTTACACATGATTTTTGTTTACAGGGAAAATCTACATTGGTTAGCACACTCACTGACAGTGATCTTTACACTGATTCTCGGTAGTCTCTCAAGCTGCTGATTAAGATTTTGACTAACTATTAAAAGCAGTTACATATTACAGTGTATCATTTTCTCCTCAATGCTTAGTTGGAGTTCTGGTTTCTGCAGATTATTTGCAACACTGGATCCAAGATTGAAAAGTGTTATTCTTCCTTCGGGGTAAATTATTGTTCCTGTTTTATTTATTTATTTATACATTTATTCTGTCACATTATGGGAATTTTTTCTTTTTCTGAATATACCACTATTGAAACGACATTTATGCTAGCTGATTAAACTACATTACTCAGGAGGAAAGTGCTTCTTAGTGATACTGTGGGATTTATATCAGATTTGCCTGTGCAGGTAATGGGAAAGTATAGCCAGTTTCTTTATTGTTTTTTGTTTATACATGTTGATGGAGGATCACATCTTTTCATTGTTTTTATTCATTAATGTAGTTGGTGGAAGCATTTCATGCAACTTTAGAAGAAGTGGTTGAAGCAGACCTTCTACTGGTAAGTTATTTGATATGAATTGGTCAGTTAAACAATTCATTACTTTTCCAGTTGATGGCATTGTGAAATAAAGCTGGGACAGAACCCTTTTTTTAAGGAAGAGAAATAAACAGAAATATGATGTGGGATGAGATATAAAAGTTCATACATCATTTTTTTTACAAGTAGACATTGTGATTGACTCAATAACAGCATGCATCTTTTCCTTGTCTTTGGTATCCATTGCCAGATCTAGAGAAGCAGCATTTCGAGAATCAACTTTGTCAATTTTTCCTGTTTGCCCAATGAATGGCATTAGATAATGCTGGTTAAATTTTTTCTTATGTGGCAAATGATTTTGTATGGTTAATTACGTTACATCTGGAGATTTTCGAGGGAAATTATAATTTTAAACCATTTGTTGATATCATTGCAGCATGTAATAGACTCGACTGCTCCTAACCTTGATGAACATCGTACAACAGTGTTACAAGTGCTTCAACAAATTGGAGTTTCAGAAGAGAAGATTCGGAGTATGATTGAAGTCTGGAATAAGGTGCTCCAGTGAAGTCTTTCCTTTCTTTTCTCCCCAATAAAATTACCAGAAATTTAGTATAAAATTGAACAATGTCAACATTTGCTAATTTTATTCATTTTTCAGATTGATTATGAAGAGAAGGAAACGGATGCTGGTGAAACTATGGATGACGCTAGCAGCTGGTCCATTGATGAAGATGATGAGGACTTATCATCAGGAGCAAATGATACAGCCAATGTTTCTGTAGAAGCGGAGGGTGGTGAAGTGGATGGTGAGGGTGATTATTCTGATGGGTGGATGTTGTCCGGAGATGACAGAGAGACGTTGGATGACCAGTGGTTGAAGAGTCTTGAAGGCCAACGAGACGAGACCTTAAATGACTCAGGAATAGAGAAAGACGTGCAATCTCAAGCTCCCCATCTGAAAATATCAGCCATAACTGGAGTTGGTTTGCAAGAATTGCTGGAACTCATTGATGAAAGGCTGAAGACGCAAGATGAAACATTGAAGACCCAGAATGTAGTGGAAAGGGGCTTCTTTGATAGGAAATGGAGACCTTCACAAACAGACGGTGCAAGTGCGGCAGCAGAACGGTAAAAAGATACATTGTCTACTAATGTTATACTAACGTTTGTTCTTGTTTCAAGGATCAAGGAGTTCCGTGAAAAAAGATATAAAATTCTCAGATGAAATGAATAGAGAAGCATTGAAGAAATATCAGCTACCCAGACTGGGAGCACGGATATCATGTAATTGGTGTTCTCTTTGAAGCGAAGTGAGATTCCAGCTTTGTGGAAAAAGATTGAGCTTGAGCTTGTTCCGTTTTGTATCAAGGGGGACTGGGGAGCAGGCCATTTATTTCCACTTGGGCATTTTTATTTTGAATTTTGGAATCTTGAATTTTATATAGAAAGTAGAAGTATTTTTTTTCTGAAAAAAAAATTGATGAAAAGAAATATCCGGATTTAGCTAGTTCTAGGTTTTGTTAATGTTTGAATGGGAGGACAAGATAAAATTTACATTTAAATATTACACATATATTTACATTATTTAGATATGTTTTTTTTTTTTTAAACAAAGATATTTTCATTGATTTAAGATTGTGCATTACAAAACAGATTGACTTGGGTATAACTATTACATATAAAGCTATTATCTAAAGTAGCCATTTCCAAATTATGAGCAAAATTATTTTCCTTTCGATTAATATACATACAGAAAACCTTATTCAAAGATAAAATAATTTTTCTAGCATTCTTTACCACATTTATGACTTGATAATGACAATTACTTTTACCTTGAACTGCTTCAGCAATTGATTTGGAATCAGTCATTATCATACACTCACTCTATTGCCGTTCTTGAATTAGTTCTAATGCCCTTTGCACAGCTATAGCTTCTAACAATAACGGATTAGTCATGAATTGGTATTGTTGCATTCACCATTCCTTTATTTCCCCCCTTTCTTTAACAATCACTGCAGTAGTTCCTTTTTTCTTAGTTTCCGATACATCAACATCAACATATAACATAAAAATTGGGGTAGAACATGTGAGACTCCTTGGACATTTAAAGCCGCCAAAGATTCTCCTATTCTCTGAGAATCAGTGAATTCTTGCCATAATCTGATCGCAACCTGAATAATGTCATCAACTTTTGTTGAAGGGCTATTAAAGATTTTATTGTTCGTGTAATTCCAAATCTGCCACATTATGAAAATAGCCAAACTCAAACCTTCATCTTATAGGTTGATCTGATTCACTAAATCTGTCAATTGCTGCCATAAAGAGATAGGGTGAAAGATCTAACCACATCTACTTTAAGGCCAAGAGGAGATTGGAACCATACATCCTTCGAGAAAGGGCATCTAAAGAAAAGTTGTTCCACCGTTTCATTCCTTTGGCAGAAAACGCAAGAGTTAATATAGCCAGGAATTCGTCTAGCTAGATTACTTCCAACCGCAAGTCCCTTCTTTAAAAAGCGCCATAAAAAAAATTTTAACTTTCTAGGAACATTAATTTTCCAAATGGAGAGACATTGAAAATTACCTGCCAGTCTTTGTGACGAGGTTGGATGATGGATGGTTTTAAGTGTTTCTCTATATACAGACTTGATTGAGTAATTATCAATTATCATCATTTGTATGATGCCAAACCAGTATATCAAGCTTGTAGAAATTGGATGTTGGTGTAAACAGATTTGCTTGAACATCCCGCTCAGAGAAGTTTTATCGAATTAGCTCTTGATTCCACTTTTTTGTACTAACATCTATAAGCTGATGAACCTAGTACAATCCCTGCCTTCTATTATCCCTATCATCAGCTACAAAAGGATAATCTTTATTTATCCATGCGTTTTCAAAGCACTTAATATATCTACCATTCCGAACCTTCCATCTCAAACCCTTCTCTAAACCTTCCCTGCCCCAAATGATACTTTTCCAACCCCAAGAGCTTCCCGAGTTTGCCGTTGCTGTGAGAAAATTTGAATGAGGAAAATATTTACCTTCTAAAATTTTTGCCAACAAAGAAGAAGGGTTTTTAATTGATCGCTAACCCTGCTTTGCTAAAAGAGCTTTATTCATGGCTCCCTAATCTCTGAACCCTAGTCCACCATTTTTTCTGTGTAAGCAAACCTCATCCCAAGCGACCCAACAAATCTTCTTTTCCTTTTCCTGCTGACCTTACCAAAATTGTCAGATCAAAGCATTGATTTCGGCTGACAGTGATATAGGAACTTTGAAGCAAGAAAAGGTAAGTAATGGAATAGCCGAAGCCACTGCCTTAATTAAGGCTGCTCGCCCTGCATATGAGAGGAATTTCTCCTTCCATCCATTCAACCTCACCTTGATTTTTTCTTTGATATATTGGAAGGTAGTTCTCTTAGATATTTTAATTATAGTTGAAAGGCCCAAATATTTATCTAGAATATCAATCGCATTAATGCCTAATCTTCCAGCCACATTTCTCCTCAAATCTTTTGGTGTGTTTTTGGAGAATAAAATAGATGATTTCTCCAAATTAATTGTCTGACCACTGATTTAAGCATACGTATCCAGCACCTGATGTAAAGCATCAATTTCAGTCAAACAAGCTTTCCCAAAAATAAAAGAATCATCAGCAAACATTAAGTGGGATACCAAAGGACAATACCTGTTCAATTTGATCTCGGATAAAACTCCCTCTCTGATATGTTTATTGATCCGACAAGTTAAGCCTTCAGAGTAAATGAGAAATAAATGAGGGAGAGAGGATCGCCTTGTCTAATACCTCTTGGTTGAAAAGAACTATGTCGCTCCCTATTAATCTTAATTGAGAAGGTAATAGTTGTAACACAAGACATTATCCACTTAATCCATCTTCGATGAAAACCCTACGCTGTCGTGATGTCTCGCAAATAACTCAATTCCACACATTCATAAGCTTTACCCAAGTCAAGTTTTAAAGCAAAATGGAAGAGCGAACCTGTTCTTCTATTCAGCACGTGGTGGACTATCTCATGAGTAATTAGAATGTTATCCGTGATGAGCCTCCCTTTGATAAAACCACTTTGATTTTTCGAAATGATCTTCTCAATAATTGATTATAATCTCGAGGTAAGGATCTTAGACACAATTTTATAACTCATATTACAAAGCCCAATTAGTCTAAGATCTTTGACATTTGTGACATGAGTCATTTTGGGAACCAGAGAAATCAGCCTATAGTTGAGGTTTTTTAGCATTGTTCTCATATGGAAATAACTTTTCACAGCTTTACAAATGTCTTTTTTGATAATATGTCAATAATTTTGAATAAATGCACCGGTCATTCCATCTTCCCCCGAGACTTTATTCGGATTAATATCAAAGGCAGCCTTCATGATTTCTTCATTTGTTACGTCCCCAATTAAGAAATTATTCATCTCTTCCGTAACTTTAACCGGGATATCCCAGTTTGAAATCTGTACATGATTTACGCTTGAAGTATAAATATTGCGATAATAACCTACAATGACATCCACCACCTGGTCTTTCCTTGAAACCCAACGGCCCTACATATCATAAATACCTGCCAAATGATTCCTCTTCTTCGATGATTGAATTGATGATGAAAATAAAAAATATTCCAATCCCCTAGCAGTAACCAATTATTTCTTGATTTCTGCACCTAAAACAATTCTTCATCATTGATTGCTTTTTTCAACTCTTTTTCATTTCCTCTCATCATATTAACAGGATAAGGATCCCGACCATTTAAGTCTTGAAGCTCTTTAGTAATTGAAGCAATGGGCTAGGAACAATCCTCAGCAATAATGTATTTTAAATGGAAAGTAGAGTAGCATCGTGAGCGCGACGTCTCTGCAGAAGCCAAAATTCGAAGGGCTGTTAGCCTTGGTCTCGCACATGACACTACGTTGTAAAGTGTGATGGGGCGTAACAAGCGCGATCATAGGTGGGAGCGTGCAAAGTTCCAGAGGGATCCTTCACAGGTGCGACCAAATGATCGCATGCATGAAATAATTTCAGCCTGTCCAAACGCGCGCGACTGGTTCATCGTGTGTGTGACATTTTGTTCTGGCACAAGGCTGGCGAGCATGACACTTCGTCTCGCTCACGACGCTTGTGCTGAGATGTTTTAAAGATGAATTTTATTAAGTAATTCCCCTTTGATTTTAAATGATGTGAACTGAATTAGTGTAATGTATGAGAATGGCATGGCAAACTCAAATAACGGATCGAATAAATAAGGGATGAAAGAATGAATTGAAAAATGTGAATCATGTGTATTAAGTGTGAACTTACGATGATCTCAAAATGAATTACGAAACATTAAATGCTCTACTTGGTTAGAAAGAAACCTTATGATAAGAGTATGATGCATCATACAGTAATCATGCGCAATATTGCTTAGGATATGGAATTTGCGAAATGATGGCAATATGAATGAAATCATTTAGGGTAGCTACGACTACATTCTATGACCCATATGAAACAAATGTATTAGAACATTGGGGTAGCTACGACAACATTCTATGACTCACATGGTATTTATTTGGGTAGCTACGGCTACGATCTATGACCGAGTAATGAACCCTAGCCTTATCCTATGTAGTTCTACCCATACCAGTAAAGCGATATGAACGTTTGAAAGTCTTATGAATTGTTTGATTTATGTTGCATGGGAAGTGTTAGCAAATGTTTTTAACTATGAATTATGTTTGGCACTGAATCTTTTGATTTTTCTTTGAAAATATTTTGTAATAGTTAAAGTACCCACTGGGCAAAAGTTTGCTCAGCTAGTTAAATGTTTTAACTCACAGGTAGTTGATAGAAGAATCAGCAAGGCATCGTCAGTGAGCTCCATAGCATCAACCTAGGTAGTTTAGCTTTAGCCCTTATAAAGTTTTGGCATGTACATTTCGTTCTGTAAAGGTTATAATGATGAAAATTTTTCTTGCTTAATCTAATTTGTAAGACACTTAGTATTGACGCGATGTATTTGCCCATGAACCTATGATCGGAGCTTAAGTTAATGAAATCAATTTAATCAAGATGACCAAGGATGAAGAAAAGAATATAGCATCCCACCTGGACTTATTCGTAAGTCAAGATGGTTTGTTACATCAAGTCTTAATTTCTTAAGCTCATCTTCTTATACCTTAATCTAACATTGCTAAATGAACGCTTAAACACTTAAAACAATATTAATATATCACAATTCAAGTTATTTTTTTCAAAGATTCAAAATCTAAGGGACTTTGCACAACTATATTTCATTGTTGACATAATTAAATTTTGTTTAACTGTTAAGTTAAACAATCATTCTCTTTGTAGCAGATAAGTACACAATTTATATGAGACAATATATACATAATTTTATTAATACTAATGTATATACATGCAAATATTACTTTTCACACCTAATTGTGTAATTAATACTAACTCATATAAAATTGTTTCTTTTTTGTTTATTTTGTGCTTAGTTGCTATTATTTGTTCATGCATTATTTAATTTTTTTTTTTGTAATTCTGTCACATTCCGTTTTTCATTTAGATAGTAATTTATAAGTCGTTGTGTATAATAATGTCTTGTTGGGAGTTCTGGACCCCGAGGCGTAAGAGCACCAAAATTTGACCTCAAGATTTATGCTAGCGTCGTATGGGCTAAAGGTAATTTCTATATTGTCATATAGTACTTTTGAATTAGGATAGATAGCATGATGGGCCTTTTTGTAATGACAATGATAGGAGAAGAAGAAAACCTTGATGGATTTTAGACAAACCTAAAAGAAAAGAAATGTGGATGAGTTTTTTATGATGGGCAAGTTTTTACACTTAAGCCCAACCAAATGGCTCAAACCAAAACACCATAAAAACCCTCAAAAATATCTCTTCCCACATCACAAAATTTCTAGAATTCTCTCCCTTCTCCATCCCTCTCCACCGTCCTCTCTCCCTCTCATCTTTTCTTCTTCAATTTTTCTACCATCATCATCTTTATCTCCTCACTTCTCCCTAACCCTAGGCCGGCCCTCTCATCTTCAAGTTCAAGAAAGATTATACAAGTCTTGACTAAAGAAGACTCAAGGATTTAAGATAATAAGAAACCCTAGCCTTTAAGTCTTTCACTTAGTAGATGTTAAATAGTGAAACTAAATAGGTCTTTCTCTAATTATAGTTAGATCAAGACTACGATTAATAGGACTTAGTATAAAGGTAGAAACCCTAAGTGAATAAGTTAGGATTTTATGTTGATCTTGAGTATAAGCTAAGATACGTTGTGTTTATAGGAAGACAAGAAGCTAGAGACAAGGTTAAAAGCAAGAAAGAAGCTTAGCTCAAGTCAGGAGCTAAAAACTCTAAGGTTTGGTGCTTTCTAACCAAAACTTGTGTTTTCTTGAATTTGATTCTTATTTTTGAATGATTGATTTACTTTTGATTTTAAAAGAGTTTTTATGTGCTAAGTGTTTAAGAAAAGGTTTGGTATCATTGTTTCAAAAATTTGTGTTGTGAAACTTGGATTTTGTTTAAGTTATGTTTTATAGTTCCACTTCAACACGATTTTTGTTATTGAAAACAACCTTATTTGGAAAAGCCATATAAGACATTTTTGTAGCCACGGATGTCAGCTTTCTAATGCATTTTGAATTATATTATTTGGAATTGTAAATGAAAAGTTATGGCCAAAATGGTGAGAGACGCGCAATCTGGAATTGCTTCTGGAACTGTCACGACCGCAATGTCGCGCTCACGACCAAGTCGCCAAAAGTGCCCAAAACGCTCATCTCAGCTATCTCGGTCACGACATACTTACTAGGGACTGTCTTGCTCGCGACTAGTGTGTCTCGCGTGCAACGGAGCCCAGAAATACTGTTTTTCATCCGAATCAAACGAATTTGATTTTGTTTAATGTCTAATGGTTTTGAAACATCAAGAAAAGCATTATATGATGTTAAATACACATGAAAGATGGAAAGATGAGATAAATATAAATTTGTTGAGTTGTGTGGATGTGAAATGAGAATGAACATAAAAGATTTATTGTTTATCTTATTTAATGCTCATGTGGCTCGTTTTAGAACACTGGTGATAAGAATACGATACATCGTAGGGTTAAGAACCGCGAAAATCATGATTATAGGTATTATGGTACCCCAGTCCGATGAAAAAATTTCGAGTATTATGGTACTCAATCAAACGTATGAATATATATTACTTAAGAGGAAAATGGGTATTATGGTATCCGAAAGATAATATGAAACCTTAATCTTATCCTTGAGTTCTTTCAAAGCCACTAGAGCAAAGATATAACTTGCATGAATGTTTAATAGTTTCCAAATTGTATTTACTTGATTTTCCCTTTAAATGTTTGTTGTGATTTATTTAAATGTTTTTGAATATCTTCATATATGTTATTTTAAAACTTCAGTTAAAGCACCCACTGAGCAAACGTTTGCTCAGCGAGTTTACTTGTCTAAACTCGTAGGTTGAAGTATAGTAGAGCAAGTTCTCGATTGGTAGCCAGCTGCTCTCAGCATCGACAACGCAAGCCTTTTGGTATAATTATTGTTTTTGTATTAATTAGCTTGGCATGTACATGAATTGATTAAGGCTAGATAAGCTATGTAATTATTAATTTGTGACTTAAAATTTATGTAATTGTATTAGAATAATATGTAATAGTACGGTAGTTGATTAGTTGAGATATGTATGATTAATATGTAGAAATGCATGAATGTTTGAGACGAGGAGTATGAGGTTATAAGGGTAGTGTATAAAAGTGTTAATAACATGTGTTATACAATTTAGGCATGGATGGATTGTATGATGTGTATATGTATATATATATATATATATATATATATATAATAGTTTAACCGACTTTTAACCAAGAAGGTAACGCTTCTTCTAGACTCATTCGTGGGGCCTAGAAGGGGTGTTACAAATTCGGCATCCTTTCTCTCAAATTAAATCTTTTTCTTTTATTATTTTTACCCCATATCTGAAAACTTAGTCTCTGAATCCACTTTGGGATGAGGGATTAGTGCCTTTTAGCAATAAAATTAATTTTTGCCCATTGAGTTAATTGGAGTTATTATTTAGGTTTTTCATTAATTTTCCTTCAAGAAATAAATTAAAGTGGCAACTCCATTAAAATTTTTTTTGGTTTCGCGAGTCCCTATTCCTTAACTTATAAGTTTGTTAAATATTTTAGTCCTTTAATCCAAAAAAAAACACATTTTTCTATTAATTTTTTTTTAAAATGACTATTCTACCCTTTATATTTTGTTTTATAAAATAAAGAAAAATATAAATAAATGCTTTAGAAAATCTTTTTAATATTACATGACTTAAAGGTGCCGCTCATGGTTGGGACCTATCAAGCATATCTCGTGGTTAATAAAAAAAAAAAAAAAATATATATATATATATATATATATATATATATATATATATATATATATATATATATATATATTATAACAAAAAAAAAAAAGAAAAATAATTATTAAGGGAAAAATAGATGAAAGGACTTAAGTGTTTAAGGTAAGTATAAGTTAGGGATCAAAAAATATTTATGTAAAATATAAGAATGTAAATGTTAATTAGATGAAAAGATGAGGACCTAAGTGTATTTTTTCCGCAATATAATGTTATTCGCATATTCTCCTGTAGGAAAATGAAGCCGCAATTAAGTGTTGTCCAAAGACAATTAATAGATATGAAATCATTTTTCATAATGAGAATAACTAGTCATTACAAAGAGAAAGAATATTATAATCCATCAGACATTTATGAATTTAATGGATTTATCTTCCGATTGAAACCACATTTTTTGAAGATTTGATTGAGTTATTTTTTATAACGAAATTATCCTTAACTCATATACTAAGAGTAGATCCTCTCTAACCATACAATATTTTTATTTTTATAGCCTAATTTATTACTTAATTGTTTTTTATAATTTTATTTCTTTTCCCCATAGCTGGTTCAACAGGCTATCTGAGTTATTACTGTATTATGTTATATCTTTTTCTGGCTCGATCATTGGATGTTTAATATCTTTGAAATATTTATTTTATTGCAGTTTATGTAATTTTATTCTTGGTTTTGCAGATTTTACTTTGTGGATTCACCTTGTTTCACCGAAAATTTTCACTTTTGACACTCTTGCATTTGGGAATTAACTTATATTTTGGTTGTGTCAAGTTTCTACCGTCATTGCCAGGTTGGGCAATAATTTTGTCAAAGCTATCATATTAAAATAGTAATAATAAATAAAAAGGCAAACAAATTAATTATTAAAAATAACTAATAATAAGTTTACAGTCTATTTAATACATGTTGACAGTAAGTTGCATTTTTGTCTCAATCTCTTTTGTGTCAATATTTATTTGTTTCATTTTTATTTTGTAATTTGCATGAAAGCTTAGTCTTGTTCTTCACAAGGTTGACCTATTAGACAATCATCTTTAGAGACTATGGCCATTGGCCACCAATGTGAAGTCAAAGACAGTCGTTCTCAAGACAATAACCATGACCAACCCAAAACTCATTGAGATTATATGAATCCCACAAGGACCGCTTCTCCATCTTTTATTTTGTTTCCTACTAATGCATATCGTTTTAACTTTAAGGCCGGTGTTGTACAACCTGATACGAATCCAATAACGAAGGAAAATCCACCCCCTATAACACCTGTTGCTTAACAAAGCAAGAACGCTAATGATCGAAGGATTTAAAGGAACGAAGTCAGAAGAACGCCACAACGTAGTTGATAAGTAGATCTAAATTCGTGATGCAATCCAAGAATTAGAGAATCCACCCTAAATCTAAGAAAAGCAATTGAATATTCTTGAAGAATAAACTTGTATTAAATTCGGCAAAAGGTTCTCACATTGACATATCAAAGGCCCTTATATACGTGAAGCCTTAAACACAAACCTATTCTAATAAGGAAAATAATAAAAATAAAGAAAACCTAATCCTTAACTCTTAAGGAAACCAAAAACGTGACAAAATAGCACCTAAACAACCCATGTGGTCCTAACTAACTAATTATGGAGGG